>BGPT01001857.1:103715-118268 GCA_003297045.1 Symbiodinium sp. clade C Y103
CCCGCGGTTAGGGTGGCCGCGGTTTCCGCTCAATGACTCCATGTAAACCGCAGGCAGCTGTCATCAGCTGTCAGATACTGAAGATCAAGGTTTCTTGTGTTTTTCGGGTAAGCGGGGCAAGAATTCGATACGGCCTATACCCACGAAAGCACCTGCGTCGCTCAATAAGAGATATTTGTCCAGATATGTTGTCGCAGGACCACCTCCACATTGTTTGCTTGATTATTGCATGAAGAAGTGGAAACTTAGCGTCGGCATCTGCCAACAGAAACGCAAATCTGATTGCAGGAGCCTGTTGTGAAGGAAAGACATGCGGAGGAGAGTGCCAATATTGTATGTGCGTGAAATTTTGTGCAAGTGTCGACATTGGATGACATTGAAGCCACAGAAGACGCCTTACTAATGGTCAGTGCCAATGTCAAAAAACCAGTCCCAAGTAAGTAGCAGTTGCTGTTTGACCACAGAGTCACAAAGAATTTCGATGCACAGTTGGCAAAGGCGCAATTTGTATCGGCAGTCTTCGATACGTACAATATTGTACAATCTGGATCAGTGACGAAAGCCAGNCACAAAGAATTTCGATGCACAGTTGGCAAAGGCGCAATTTGTATCGGCAGTCTTCGATACGTACAATATTGTACAATCTGGATCAGTGACGAAAGCCAGCCAGCAGGCTAGGCTGAGATTATCATTACGAACAAAGTGAGCTTAAGGGGTCTGGGGGTAGAGCTGACGGGAAGTACCAAAAGTCACGCAAGTAGCTGGTGCTTGTGCCGGGCTAACGGGTACTTTTTGAGGATTATGTACTGTGTCGCAATTTAGTGACAGTGGGGTATCGATTCCCCCCTGGCCCGCCTCTGGGGCTCGTAAAAAGTTGATGTCTTGGGCATATTGATAATACAAAAGATGAGAGCTAGAGGTCATTTAGAGCTAGAGCCTTGGAGTCGTAAAGATGCCTTCCAGGATATGAGATCTAAAGGCAAATGGGTCCAGTCGGAATTATGAGGTTACTTAGAGACAGAGAAACTGCCTCTTGGAGTCGTAAACAGGGTTTCAAGGAGATGAGAAAAAGGAGATGAGAACCAGAGGCCATTTAGAGACAAGGTCTTGGAGTTGTAAAGACGCCTTCAAGGATATCAGATCTAAAGGTAAGTGAACCCAGTTGGAGACATGAGGCCATTTAGAGATAGAAAAAACTGCCTCTTGGCGTCGTAAAGAGGGTTTCAAGGAGATTAGATCTAAAGGCAAGTGGGTCCAGTTGGAGATGCGAGGTCATTGAGAGATAGACAAACTGAGTGTTGGAGTCATAGAGTTAGGGGGCTTCAAGGAGATGAGACCCGATGAAAACAAAGGAGATGAGAACTAGAAGCCATTTAGAGATAGGGTCTTGGAGTCGTAAAGATGCCTTCCAGGATATGAGATCTAAAGGTAAGCGAGTCCAGTTGGAGACATGAGGTCATTTAGAGATAGATAAAAACTGCCTCTTGGCGTTGCAAAGAGGGTTTCAAGGAGATGAGATCTAAAGGCAAGTGAGTCCAGTTGGAGATGCGAGGCCATTGAGAGATAGACAAGCTGAGTGTTGGGGTTGTAAAGGGGGCTTCAAGGAGATGAGGTCTAAAGGCAAGCTTATTCAGAGACAGGAAAGTGGATATCNCATTGAGAGATAGACAAGCTGAGTGTTGGGGTTGTAAAGGGGGCTTCAAGGAGATGAGGTCTAAAGGCAAGCTTATTCAGAGACAGGAAAGTGGATATCGGAGGTATAATGAAAATCACGGAGATAAGAGCTGGAGGCCATTGAGAGATAGAGAAACTGCCCCTTGGAGTCTTGATCGGAGACGTTTCTCACAGGTTCAGACTTCAAAACCAGCAGATTCCAGATTCGACCTTGCTTTCCTTACATCCTTCTCAGGTATGTCTAGTGTGATAGATTGCGCAATTCAGTTTGACAANCATTGAGAGATAGACAAGCTGAGTGTTGGGGTTGTAAAGGGGGCTTCAAGGAGATGAGGTCTAAAGGCAAGCTTATTCAGAGACAGGAAAGTGGATATCTGAGGCATAACTGCATAATGAAAATCACGGAGATAAGAGCTGGAGGCCATTGAGAGATAGAGAAACTGCCCCTTGGAGTCTTGATCGGAGACGTTTCTCACAGGTACTGGTGGGGCTCAGACTTCAAAACCAGCAGATTCCAGATTCGACCTTGCTTTCCTTACATCCTTCTCAGGTATGTCTAGTGTGATAGATTGCGCAATTCAGTTTGACAANTCAGACTTCAAAACCAGCAGATTCCAGATTCGACCTTGCTTTCCTTACATCCTTCTCAGGTATGTCTAGTGTGATAGATTGCGCAATTCAGTTTGACAAGCCTAGGCTCCTCAATTTGCCGAGGAGCCGGAGGAGCCACTCTGCGCTTCAGATCTTCTGGATGATCCCGCGTCCGCTGAGGCTGTTTTGCTTGCTTAGGGCATGCCACGCATTCGTATACAATTGAATATATACAAGGTGCCCGCGGTTAGGGTGGCCGCGGTTTCCGCTCAATGACTCCATGTAAACCGCAGGCAGCTGTCATCAGCTGTCAGATACTGAAGATCAAGGTTTCTTGTGNCCCGCGGTTAGGGTGGCCGCGGTTTCCGCTCAATGACTCCATGTAAACCGCAGGCAGCTGTCATCAGCTGTCAGATACTGAAGATCAAGGTTTCTTGTGGTTTTCCGGTAAGCGGGTCAAGAATTCGATACGGGCTATACGCACGAAAGCGCCTGCGTCGCTCAACAAAAAACACAGTCGCAGTGTTTCCTTTCTTTTTCTGCGAGCTGAATTTCTGTACGAAGAAGTGGAAACTTAGCGTCGGCATGTGCCAACAGAATCGCAAATCTGATTGCAGGAGCCTGTTGTGAAGGAAAGACATGAGGAGGAGAGTGCCAATATTGTATGTGCGTGAAATTTTGTGCAAGTGTCGACATATGTCGACATTGGATGACATTGAAATCACAGAAGACGCCTTACTAATGGTCAGTGCCAATGTCAAAAAACCAGTCCCAAGCAAGTAGCAGTTGCTGTTTGACCACAGAGTCATAAAGAATTTCGATGCACAGCTGGCAAAGGCGCAATTTGTATCGGCAGTCTTCGATACGTACACTATTGTACAACTTGATCAATGTTGTGATATATTGCGCGATTCAGTTTGACAAGCCTAGACTCCTCAATTTGCCGAGGAGCCGGAGGAGCCACTCTGCGCTTCAGATCTTCTGGATGATCCCGCGTCCGTTCAGGCTGTTCAACTCAGATGGTGCTTCATTGCACTCCATCCACATAGTCAAGCTTCACAGTTTTTTGGATGTCATTTTATTCGCATGGGAGCGTAGGATTTAATTCAGCGTCCGTCCATGCAAGTTCCATGTCTATTTGTAAACAATACTGACACGGGATGGCAAAGGGATAACAAGTCTGACCCGAATTCAATATTCCAAAGAAACAGCCACGAAGACACGGCTGCCAAAGACCAGTGAAGTACTGTTGGTGGATTAGAGGATCCGAGGATTGAAGGAACAACCACATTGAGCATGTGCCATGATGTATGCATGGCATACTGTTGTTTCAGTCCCGGGTTTGCGGATGTTTTTTGGACGATCAGGAGCCGTATATTTTTAGATGTTTTTGGACGATCAGGAGCCCTTTGGGCTGGGTCCTGTGAAATTTGGGAGCGCTCCCACTCAGGTACACCTTGTGTGGGTGCGGGTTACATTTGCAGGGTCCTGCTTTCAAATTGTTTTTGAGGAGTTGAACAAATCCTCCGGTTTCGTTGCGCGTGGCAACTCTGGTATTTGCCCTTGCGATCCATGCAGCCGGGGGGATTGCGCAGGCCGATCAGAGCCCTGCCCCCCGACACCTCGTTCCATTGTTCCTTGGCACGGGGTTTCTATAGATTTCCAAAGCGGAATGCTGCTTGTTGAAGTTTTGTTCGGCTACCCCAGCAAGTTTCTACATGTTAGTGGCGAAAATTGCCAGCCGAGGTGAGCGAGCTTTGATGATGGGGCTACTATTTTCTGAGCGGTTTTCAGCGGATTCCAGACGCATGTGCTCATTCTGTTTTTTTTCATTCAGGTTCATGCAGGATGAAGGTAAGGACAAGCATAAATATATCTTATATCTTAATTTCGGAAATTCGACTCCACACCTTGCAAGACATATCTTGTCAATACAGGACTTAGGTGCACTGATTGCATCTTGCGTCATCTCTGATGAGATGATGCTAGTCTTATTCCAAAGGGCTGCGGACGACGTCATGGCAAAAGCCAACGTCGTAGCCGCAATTTTCCAACCTGTTTTCACAGGTTCACATATGTTTGGGCTCTATCTATGCAATTGTATGTGTAAAACTTTATGAACATAATCGAAATCAAAATATTATAGCGTCCGTCTGTGTATCTGTCTGTGTATCTGCGTCTGTCTGTGCGTCTGTTTGTCTGTGTGTCTGCCTATCTGTCTTTGTATGTCTGTGTGATTGTCTGTGTGTGTGTGTGTTTGTTTGTCTGTGTGTTTGTTTGTGTGTCTGCCTGCGCGTTTGTCTTGAATAAATTTGGGTTGAATACGTTTGCGGCTAAATTGCGTCACAGCGGCACGTTTTAGCTGGTAAAATCTGGTTGGTTTGGGTAAATTTGGATTGAATCCGTTTGTGGCTAAATCGTGTCAGAGTGACGCGTTTTAGTTGCTACTTGGGTCTTGAGCTATGTCGCATCTTTATGTTGAAGTCGTATCGTTACTGGCGCCTACCGTACGAAATAGCTTTTTCATGCTTTTTCTCAATCTTAGCAATAGTTAATTGTTGTGAAATTATTGATTTCGCTGCGCGCCCACAATGTTTTGTTGGTTATCTGGTTTGTTGCGTGTCTGTTCATGTGCTTGTTGTTTGTGCCTACTCCCTGCTATTCTGTTTAGGTTTTGCTGCTCGATTTTGGGGAAAGATTTTGGAAAGGGTCTTGGAATTGGACTCTTTGGGCTCGTTCGATAGCTCGTTTGTAGCTCGTTTTGACCTCCTTTTTTTTGGGGCGCCCACAGCCCCATTTTCTCAAGTACGATATAATTGAATTCTTTGTTTCTGGCGAGCTTCTGAAAACTTAACTAATAATATGAACCATACATACTAATATAGTGAAATCTAGTGAATCTAGCTTCTGTATTAGTTATAGTTAACTTACATATTTATATATATATATATACTAGTCGAAGGAAGTTTAGAAGTCAAACTTCCGATAATATGGATAGATGGAAAAGCACAGCCTTAGATGAATTCGCAGTGATATAGTGGATAGACAAATTAATCAAACCCCAGGTGCATGATGTATAAGTTTCCTTGGGCCCCTGAATTTGAATGTTATTGTGCTATATCTCCATGTTAGTTCTTCGGGGTTTGATTTATTTCGTCCATTCGTGGCCATGCTTTGACAACGCAAATAACATTGAAATTTGGGGGCATGGGGGTTCGGGATGTTTACAGGGGTTTGAATTATTCGTCCACCTACGGTAGCATATACATCCATATATACATGTAGATACTCTATGACTATATGGAATAATGTCCAGTAGTCTTGAATATGTATGCGGAGCTCTTCGTGACTTAGACACACTGAACTGTCACTGAACCCGAGAGTTAAGTGACAAGAGAAGAGATCCAGGTGCACGAAAAGGTAGGAAAATCACGAAACGCTGTGTTTTCTAATATTTTGTGGCTCCGGAGGGTCGAAAAGTAGGCTCGCTGAAGCGGCGGGTGCGGAGATATGTTGGCAGATGGGAGATGAAAAATTGCACGCCGTTGTGGCGCGAAGCACATTTTGAAGTTAAAAGCGTTAAAATTGATGGTTTCGGGCCACTTTTGGAAGTTGTGATGTCGAAAAAGTACATGGCGTTGTGGCGCGAAGCACATTTGGAAGTGAAAATCGTAAAAAATTGAGGGGTTCGGAGCATTTTTTGACGATCCGATGTCGAAAAAGTGCACGCCGTTGTGGCGCGAAGCACCTTTCCATGTTAAAAGCGTAAAAAAATTAGAGTTTCGGGTCGATTTTTGAAGTTTGGATGTGAGTCTGCCATAATTACGAGTACAAGCACAAATACAATTACAACCACAACTACAACTACAACTACATGACTACTACAACTACCACTATAACTACAACTACATTACCACTACAACTACCACTACGACTACAACTGCAACTACAACTACAACCACGACAACTACTACAACTACAACAGCTATACAACAACTACAGTTACAACTTCAACTACATGACAGCTACAACTACCACCGCAACTACAACTACCACTACGACTACAATTACCCCTACAACTACAACTACAGCCACAACAACCACTAGAACTACAACAGCTACAACAGCTACAACTACAACAACTACAACAAATATAACAACTACAACAACTACAACAACTACAAGTACAACTACAACTACAACTAATCTACAGCAGCCATAACTACAACCACAACAACCACTTCAACCACAACTACAACTACGTTACCACTACAGCTACCACTGCAACTACAACTACATTACCACTATAACTACCACTACGACTACAACTACAACTACGACCACAATAACCAGTACAACTACAACAACTATAAGTACAACAACTACAACAACCACAACAACCACAACAACCACAACAACCACAACAACCACTACAACCATTACAACTACAACTACAACTTCAACTACATGACAACTACAGCTACAAGGGCTACAATTACAACCACGACAACCACTACAACAGCACTACACTGCACTACAACTACAACTACAACTACAACTACAACTACAACTACAACTACAACCACGCCTACATCTACATCTACAACCACAACTACATCTACATCTACAACTACAACTACAACTACAACAACTACAACTACAACTACAACCACAACAACACTGCTTTGCCTCCAGCCACGTGTCGGTCCATCAGTTGGTTCGCTCTGCTATCCATCATTCACAGCAACGAACCTCTCCTATAGGTTTCCTATTTTTGAAACTTCCGCCACCGCCTTGTGCGGTACTATACTGGTACAGCTAATCCAGCTGAAAACCAGCGCCTCAATGGAAAGTGTATGCAATTGATGCGTCGTTTTCATTCAAAATATACCTTTTGACTGCGCGCGCCCCACGTTTTATTGATTTTGATCCAAAGATTGGATTTTCTGAATTCATTGGCGCCCGCAATGAATTCTCACAAAACTTGATGCTCGGGATGTGACTTCAGCGTCGTGATGTGCTTTGGCTTTTTCGTGGCGCCCGCCACACATGATGTGCCTTTTGCGGCGTGATGTGACTTGACTTAAGTCGAGTTCTCGCAAATTTGGGTTGGGTTGCTTAAATTTTGGATTGATTTCGGAAAATTGTGAAAAAGCGGGTTTGTTTGAGTGAATTTACACTGATTTTGGTAAATTTCGGGTTGTGTCTGTCTGTGTGTCTGTCTGTGTGCCTGTCCGCGTGTCTGTCCGTGTGTCTGTCCGTGCGTCTGTCCGCGTGTCTGTCCGTGCGTCTGTCCGTGCCTGCCTGTCCGTGTCCACCTGTCCGTGTCTGTTGGATCCGTGGGTCCGGTGGGGTCTATCGGTCCGTTGGTCCATCCGTCCGTCGGTCCGCCCGTCCGTCCGCGAGCGGTCGGTTGGTCGGGCGGGCGGGCTAGCGGGCAGCGGGCGAAGCAGCGGGCGGGTGAGCGGGGAAGCGGGCGGGCGGGCAGGCGAACGAGCGTGCGGGTGAGCGAGCGGTCGCGCGGGTGGCTGGGTGGACGATCGGGTAGCCGGGCGAGCGCGCGAGCGGGCAGCCGGGCGGCTGATCGGCTTGGCGGCCGGGCAGCGCGGGCGAGCGACGCTAACAAGCAGGCAGGCTGTCAATGAACGCGTCCGCATGTCAATCCGTCAGTCTGTTAGTCTGTTAATCTGTCAGTTTGTTAATCTGTCAGCTTGTAAGTCTGTCAGTCCGTGAGTTGGTCTCTCAGTCTGTCTATCCAGCAGGCGGTCAGTCCGCCAATCAGTCAGGCTGTTAATTTGTTAGCTTGTCAATCCCTCAGTCCGTTAGTCTGTAAGTCTGTAAATCTGTCAGATCCGTTTGTTAGGCAGTTAGTTTCTTTGTCTGTCTGTCTGTGTGTCTGTCTGTCTGTTTCTCTGTCTGTCTGTTTGTTTGTGTGTTTGTCTGTCTGTGTTTGTGTGTGTGTTTGTGTTTGTTTGTTTGCTTGTTTGTCTGCTTGTCTGTGTTTGTATGTGTTTGTGTTTGTTCGTTTATTTTTTGTTTTTGTGTTGGCGTGTATTTTTATCTTTTTTGGTGTGATGATACATGGCTATATGATAGGTTGTTTTGAAAAACTAGGCGACGGATGGCCCGAGAGCGAAAGGAAATTTTGTGGGATCTGTAAGTGTGACGATCGTAAAGCATGAAACATGATTAATGTATTGGTGCATATCGATATGAGATGATGTATAAAGATATCGTTAAATGCGTGTTGACATGTATTTTTGATTGGAGGGTGTGTTTAGATCAGTTTTATGTGAAATAGCGTATATGCGAAGATATGAAGATGTGAATGTGTGACAAGACACGGATGTGATAAATACGTGAGGATACGAAAAGGTGAAGAAGATGTCAGTATGTGAAATGAANCAAGACACGGATGTGATAAATACGTGAGGATACGAAAAGGTGAAGAAGATGTCAGTATGTGAAATGAAAGAGATGTAAAGAATATGTGAGGATGTGAGGGTATAACGATGTCACGATGCGGGAGTGTGAAGATGTTAAGATGTAATGATTTGAAGATATAAGATGCGAAGACGTGTGAAGATCTAAGGATGGGGGGATGTGAAGAGGCGAAGATGTGTGGAGATGTGAAGATGTGAGGATGTGAGGTTGAGAAGGTGCGATCCGAATTCTTAGCTTTTCCAGCGAGCCGGCAACGATAAATTGTTGCTTGCACAGATCTCGGTACCTACGAAAATTCGCGGTTCCAGATGTATTTTTTGTCGGATCGCAGCGATTCTGGCGTGATGCAGCCGCGAGGAAGAGGGAGACCTTGGCTGCCGCAGGTTCACGGACGCATCCATTGGAAGCAGAAGAAGAACACAAAGCAACCAGAACACAAAAGAATCTTGAGCCATAACGCACGACGCCGCGCAGATTAAGCAATAACACCCGAAACACATACAACAGATCAGCTACATGATGCCGCACGCGTGGTCAAACATTTATACACTCAGTAGCAAATAATCTACGAATCGTACAAAGTCTCTACATGTCGTTTCCAGTAAAACACATGCTATCGGTGCAAAAGACTTCTGCTGTTGCGGTACGCAGCACATGCCTCGTCCCGCATGCCTCTACGGAGGAGGCGACGCCATGGCAAGGCCACAGACAGCTTGACTCTCGTCGCATCCCAAGCTGGTAGTGGACACTGCATGGTTCAAGTCTAAGTTCGAGACCGTTGAAGTACGTCTTGCTTTGTGATGATTTCTGTAGGTCATTGGTGATTTCACTCGCTTTCAGCCTTCTCGTCGCATCCACCCACTGCTAGGTCGGGCTACAACCCCTTCGCAAACAATCTTTTACACACAGACCCTCTTACACACAAAAACTTTTATACACGGACCCTTTTACACACAGACACTTTCACACACAGACCATTTTACACACAAACACTATTACGCACAAGCCCTTTTACACACAGACACTTTGACAAANGACCATTTTACACACAAACACTATTACGCACAAGCCCTTTTACACACAGACACTTTGACAAACAAACCCTTTTACACACAGATGCTGTAACACACAAACGCTTATACACACAGACCCTCTAACACACAAACGCTGTTACAGACAAACATTTTTAATTAAAAACACTTTTACACACAAACCCTCTTACACCCAGATGCTTTTACACACCAGCGATGCTTTTACACACAGAGGCTTTCACAGAGACAAGCTATAGCTTCTGTACACAGACCCTATTATACGCAGAACTTTTTACATACAGACCCTTTTACACACAGACACTGTTCACAAACAAACCATTTTACACGCAAACACTTTTAGACACCGACCCTTTTACACACAGACGCTTTCCACACAGACACTTTTACAGAGAGACCCTCTTACACACAAAAGCTTGTACACAAAGACGCTTTACACACAGAGGCTTTTACACGCAGACCCTTTTACATACAGATGCTTTTACACACAGACGCTTTTAGACACAGACGCTTTGACACACAAGCCCCTTTACACACAGACCCTTTTACACACAGACCCTTTTACACACACAAGCGCTTTTACACACAAACACTTTTACACAAAAACGCTTTTACACAAAGAAGCTTTTACACACATACACTTTTACATACAGATGCTTTTACACACCAGCGCTTTTACACACGCATACACACTTTTACACACAGACGCTTTTAGACACAGATGCTTTTACACACAGATACCCTTATACTCAGTTGCACACAGACCCTTTTACACATAAGCGCTTTTACACATAAACAATTTTATAAAAAAAACGCTTTAACACATAGACGCTTTTACACACAAACGCTTTTACACACAGACGCTTTTACACACAGAGCCTTTTACACACAGATTCTTTTACACACAGACACTTTTACACACAGACGCTTTTACACACAGACACCCTTACACTCAGGAGCTTTTACACGCAAGCGCCTTTACACACAGATGCTTTTTCACACAAACGCCTTTACACACAGACACAGACTTTTACACACAGATGCTTTTACATACAAGCGCTTTTACACACAGACCCTTTTATACGCAAACACCTTTACACACAGATGCTTTTACACACAGACGCTTTTACACACAAATGCCTTTATACACAGACGCTTTTACACACAGACCCTTTTATACGCAGATGCTTTTAAACATAAACGCTTTTACACACAGACGCTTTTACACACAGACACTCTTACGCTCAGGACTTTTACACGCAAGCACCTTTACACACAGATGCTTTTACACACGAGTGCGTTTATATATAGACACTTTTACACACAGACCCTTTTACACACAGACCCTGTTACACACAAATACTTTTACACAAAGACACTTTCACACACAGACCCTCTTACACACAAAAATTGTTATACACAGACCATTTTACACACAAACACTTATTTACAGAGACGCAAAACCAGAATTTTACGTCACTCTTTGACGATCGAACCTCATTTCGCGCGTGAAGGGTTCATCCGGAACATTTGAAATCGCAATTTTACCTTCATTGTTACTGTAGACCCGCGTAGACCCATCACGCATCGCAATTTTACCTCAGTTTTTGACGATCGAACCTCGTTTCGTGCGTAAGGGTTGCCGCGGACACCCTCCGGCGTAATTGAAATCGCAATTCAAAGCGCAAGTTTACCTCAGTTTTTGACGATCGAACCTCGTTTCGTGCGTGAAGGGTTCATCCGGCACAATTGAAATCGCAATTTTCCTTCCGTTTTTGACGATCGAACCTCGTTTCGTGCGTAAGGGTTGCCCCAGACACCCGGACATCGCAATTTTACCGCAGCTTTTGAAGATCGAACCTCGTTTCGTGCGTAAGGGCTGCGCGAGACCGGACAAAATCGCCATTTTACCTCAGTTTTTGACGGTCGAACCTCGTTTCGTGCGAAAGGGTTGCTGGTCGTGATTCTTCGGAGTCACTGCCCGCCTTAAGAAAGAAATAGAAATTAGCAGAAGAGAGAAAGAGAGAAGAGAGAAAAGTATGCAGATGTGAAGGTATGAAGATGTGAAGATATGCAGATGTGAAGATATGAAGATGTGAAGTATGAAGATGAAGTTTGAAGATGTAAGATGTGCAGATGTGAAGATATGCAGATGTGAAGATATGAAGATGTGAAGATATGCAGATGTAAGATGTGCAGATGTGAAGATATGAAGATGTAAGATGTGCAGATGTGAAGAGCAGATGTGAAGATATGCAGATGGGAAGATATGAAGATGTAAGATGTGCACATGCGAAGATATGAAGATGTAAGATATGCAGATGTAAGATGTGCAGATGTGAAGATATGCAGATGCGAAGATATGAAGATGTAAGATGTGCAGATGTGAAGATATGCAGATGCGAAGATATGAAGATGTAAGATGTGCAGATGTGAGGATATGCAGATGTGAAGATATGAAACTGTAATAATGCAGATCTCTTTTTACGAAAAACCCTTCGCAGACGCTCTCGGGAAATACGATGGAATTTTTGCCGATACTTCGGTTGGAAATTAATAATGGGAAAATTATTTTTTTGTTTTCGAATGTTTAATATTAAATTAATTCAAAAAAAAATATTTTGATAATAATAATCGAATTTTGCGGCAATGGAACCGAATTTTGTGGAAAATATTGCTGAATAAAAATATGTAATTTAAAAAATAGAAAAAAATATAATTTCTGGATATTATATTCTTTTAATAAATAGAAATAATAATCTATATTTTTCTATTTCTTTCTATTTTAAAATGTATTTTGCGTAACAACAGCATATAAATTTTTATTTCTTATCTGCCCAGGTAGCTCCGCATCCGCCCCTTGAGCAAGCCCACTTTTTGATCTTCTTTCTTCTGAGTTTCTCCTGTTTCAGCTTCTCTTTTCTGTGGTTCTTCCCCTTTTTTTTTGTATTTGTCCATATTTTCGGAAGTTGGATTTCCAAATTATTTCGATGAGAATTATTTTGGACATATTTTTTCGATAAAATATAAATTTTGTATTGGACCCCTATATTCATTATTTTGGGAATATTTTCTTTTATAATTGTATTCTATTTTTTAAAGTTTTGAAAACAGCAAGATAAATCTGTTTATTATTGACAACTTGAATGTTATATTCGACCCGGCTTTGGAAGTAATATTTCATTTCTTTTCATATGGATTTCTCAAGAATTATTGTATAGAATTTGAATTCAAGTGACTATAGGCTGAAAGCGAATATATATTTTGAAGGATCCGCATTGTATCTATGATTTTTTTGGTCTGCGCGACTTTTTCTTTCAGTAGGTACTTATGATTTAGGGGCCTAAAGATACGGATTGTTCCAAAATATGATGAAATAAGAAAAATAACCATTTAGGAATCGGTGTATTTTGCGATTTGCGAATTAAATTATTGGATTAAATTTTTGTTATTTACATAATTTAAAAGAAAAATTCTTTTGGAAATTTCGTGACTGCGGAATATTCAATGCTAATTTTTGGATTGTACTTTTCATCTGGGTTTGGTGAGAAATGGTTTATAATAGAACAAAAAAATTGAGGTTATATTTTTGGTGACAATATTTTGTAGTTTATTTTGCGTTCGGGAAGCGGTTGTTAGTTGGTTTCGGCCTGAAATTTGATTCGAGTGGTGAAAGGAATTTCTTCCAAATTTCTGATAGAAATTTTTGGGCAATACAGCGGGTTAAAGCTACAGCGAAGGGAAACTTTTTTTGCTGATAATATTTACATCGAATTAAGTCTTATTATTAGTAAGATTTATCTTCTGACTGAATTAAGCTTTGGAAATTCGTGGTGCAACTTGGAAAATCGCAAAGTAAACAAGGAATTGAAAACGGGTTTTCCATGATTTCAGATATGAAATTATCATCCGTCAATATTCGAGAATAACTATTGATAAAAATTAATTTGATACAGACGGGCTTTTGGGTAATAGTAAGTTCTAGATCGAAAAATGATTTGAATTGGTTGTTTAGATGATCTGAAGTTTCGAATAAATTTGAACCAGTAGGGAAAGTTGGGATTAAAATTTCATTATTACAAAGATCGAAAATAACAATTTTTTGCCGGAATATTTCTTTTTTTTCTGGGTCAACCTTTTTTTCATTTATTCTTTAATATAAATTTCTATAAAACACGAATTTGACTTTTGATTTCTTTTTTAATCGTTCCAAATCATCACAAGAAATATGAGGAAATGTTGGTGCTTTTGCGTGGGGTATTTTCTATTTAAGGTTGCGGAGCAATTGGCAATACATTTTGTGATCTTATGGGCTATCCTATTTATTTGCAGTTTTTTTTGTGTTATTGTTTTTTTGGTTCAGATTGATAGTCAGGAGAATAAGACGAAATCCGGAATTTATATTTCAAAGATTTTTTCATTGAAGATTATTTTTTTCAGCAATTATTCTATAGAATTTGAATTCAGGTAATTTTAGGCTCAAAAAGAATATGATTTGCAGGAACCGGATTATATTTGTGATTTTTTTGGTCTCTACGACCTTTTGTTTCAGTAGGTTTTGCAATCTAAGGATTTAAAGATACGGATTGTTCGAAATAAGATAAATAGTTGGGAATCAGGTATATTTCTCGAATCGCTATTTAAATTATTGGATTAGATTTGTATTAGGAGGGCTAATTATTTTAGGATTTTTCTATTGCGACAAGTTTAGGATTTTTTTTTGGATTCCTGCTTCTCTGCTTTTCCTGCTTTTCCTGCTTCTCTGCCTCTCTGCTTTTCCTGCTTTTCCTGCTTC
>BGPT01001857.1:118277-143277 GCA_003297045.1 Symbiodinium sp. clade C Y103
CCTGCTTTTCCTGCTTCTCTGCTTCTCTGCTTTCCTGCCTTTTCTGCTTTTCTGCTTCTCTGCTTTCCTGCTTTTCCTGCTTCTCTGTTTCTCTGCTTTTCTGTTTTTTGCTTTTCTGCTTTTCCTGCTTCTCTGCTTCTCTGCTTTTCTGCTTCTCCGCTTTTTTGCTTTTCTGCCTCTCTGCTTTTCTGCTTCTCTACTTNNNTTGCCTTTCTGCTTCCCTGTTTTTCCGCTTTTTGCTTTTCCTGCTTCTCTGCTTACCTTTCTACTTCTACTTCTTCTTTTTCTGCAGTCATGCGTTTTTACTGCTCTGCTTCTTCTTTGCTTTCTCTTGGTGCCAATTTGGTGCATTGTTTTTTCTTTTGCTTTATTCTCTCCTGTTTGTATCCGACATGAAACCCTAGAACAACCCTAAAGAAACCCTACATGAAACCCTGCATGAAACTCTACATGAAACTTACATGAAACTCTGCATGAACCCGTGCATAAAACCCTAAATGAAACCCTACATGAAACCCTACATGAAACCCTGCATGAAACCCTGCATGAAACCCTACATGAAACTTACGTGAAACTCTGCATGAAACCGTGCATAAAACCCTTAATGCAACCCTACATGATACCCTATATGAAACCCTACATGAAAACCTACATGAAACCAAACATGAAACTCTACAACTCTACGTGATTTTTTTCATAAAAACCCTAAATGACACCCTACATGAAACCCTACATGAAACCCTAAAGACACCCTAAATGAAATCATAAACAAACCCTCAATGAAACCCTAAATGAAACNAACCCTAAATGACACCCTACATGAAACCCTACATGAAACCCTAAAGACACCCTAAATGAAATCATAAACAAACCCTCAATGAAACCCTAAATGAAACCGCAAAGAAAACCTAAAGAAAACCCTAAATGAAACCCTAAAGAAACCCTAGATGGAACCCTGAAGGAACCCTAAATGAAACCCTAAATGAAACCCTAAAGAAACCCTAAATGGAACCCTGAAGAAACCCTAAATGAAACCCTAAGGAAAACCCTTAATGAAACCTTAAAGAAACCTTTAAGAAAACCCTAAAGAAACACNCCTGAAGAAACCCTAAATGAAACCCTAAGGAAAACCCTTAATGAAACCTTAAAGAAACCTTTAAGAAAACCCTAAAGAAACACTAAATGAAACCCTAAAAAAACCCGAAAGAAAACCCTTAAATGAAACCCTAAAGAAACCCTAAAGAAACCCTAAAGAAAACCCTAAAGAAACCCTCAAGAAACCCTAAATGAAACCCTTAAGAAACCCTAAAGAAACCTTAAATGAAGACCCGAAATGAAACCTTGAAAAAAATCTTCAATGAAACACTAAATGAAGACCTGAAGAAACCCTAATTGAAACCCAAAAGAAATCTTACATGAAACCCTAAAGGAAACCCTAAATGAAACCCTAAATGAAACCCTAAACAAACCCTAAATGGAACCCTGAAGAAACCCTAAATGAAACCCTAAGGAAAACCCTTAATGAAACCTTAAAGAAACCTTTAAGAAAACCCTAAAGAAACACNCCTGAAGAAACCCTAAATGAAACCCTAAGGAAAACCCTTAATGAAACCTTAAAGAAACCTTTAAGAAAACCCTAAAGAAACACTAAATGAAACCCTAAAGAGACCCTAAAGAAAACCCTAAAGAAACCCTGAATGAAACACTAAATGAAGCCCTGAAGAAACCCTAAGTGAAACCCTACATGAAACCCTACATGAAACCTTGAATGAAACCCTACATTGAAACCCTGAATNAAACACTAAATGAAGCCCTGAAGAAACCCTAAGTGAAACCCTACATGAAACCCTACATGAAACCTTGAATGAAACCCTACATTGAAACCCTGAATAAAATCCCTAACTGACACCCTAAATGAAACCCTAAAGAAACCCTCAAGAAACCCTCACGTGGCAAATATAATTTAGAATGAGAGGTTGAAGTGCCAAAATGTAGCAAATATCATTCAAAATCCAAATGTGGCAAATCCCAAGTAAAATGGAAGGTGAACATGGCCAAATGTGACAAACCCCATACATAATGGAAGGTGAACATGCCCACATGTAGCAAATCCCAAGTAAAATGGAAGGTGAACATGCCCAAATGTGGCAAATACCATACATAATGGAAGGTGAACATGCCCACATGTAGCAAATCCCAAGTAAAATGGAAGGTGAACATGCCCAAACGTGGCAAATACCATGCAAAATGGCAAATTCAAGTTCAAAACCAATGCAAACACAAGGCAAATGGTACCAGCCAAGAAATCAAAAAAAAAATCCTAAACCTGTTGCAAAAAAAATTCCCAAAACTATTCCACACCCTTTGTATTATTCAAATAGTTTAAAGAGAATTTTTTGTCTTTAGAATTTTTTGTTTGCGGAATATTCAGATCAAATTTTTGGATTATACTTTTCATCTGGCTTTGGAAAGAAATGGTTTAAAGTAGAACAAAAAGATTCGGGATTATATCTTCGGTGACGCTATTTTGTAGAGCTTTGTTTTGGCGTCCGGGAAGCGGTTGGTAGTTGGCTTTGGGCCGAAATTTGATTCGAGTGGTGAAAGGAATTTCTTCCAAATTTTTGATAGAAGTTTTTGGGCAATACAGCGCGTTAAAGCTACAGCGAAGGGAAACAATTTTTGCTGATAATATTTACATCGAATTGAATCTTATTATTAGTAAGATTTATCTTCTGACTGAATTAAGCTTTGGAAATTCGTGGTGCAACTTGGAAAATCGCAAAGTAAACAAGGAATTGAAAACGGGATTTCAGATATGAAATTATCATCCGTTAATATTCGAGAATAATTGTTGGCAAAAAGTAAACTGATAGAACGGGTTTTTTTGGTAATAGTAAGGGATAAAAAAAATGTGGATTGACTGTATAGAAGATTTGAAGGTTCGAATTAACTTCAAAGGGTGGGGGAAAATTGGGATTAATTTTTTTTATAAATGAGGCAAAATAGCATTATTTTTTTCGGTTTTCTCGGAATATGTCTATACTTTATTTTTGCCGACCTGTTTTTTGATTCTATGATATTTATTTGAAAAATTGGTTTGAACAAAGGTTCCAAAAAAAGTATTCGATTGAATTTGAAATTTGATTTTTCTAGTCTTGGAAAAAATTAGTAAAGATAAGGATATTTTGGTGATTTTACGGGGGGTATTTTCTATTTAAGGTTGCGGCGCAATTGATAATATATTTTGTGATCTGGTGGGCTATCCTATTTATTTGCAGTTTCTTTTGTGTTATTGTTTTTTTGGTTCAGATTCGTTGTCACGGGAATAAGACGCGGAATTTATATTTCAAAGATGTTTTTCATTGAAGATTTTTTTCAGCAATTATTCTATAGAATATAGGTTCAAAAAGAATATGCTATGAAGGAACCGGATTATATTTGTGATTTTTTTGGTCTATGCGACCTTTTCTTTCAGATTGTTCGAAATAAGATAAATGGCCAGGAATCGGGTATATTTTTTTTCGAATCGCTATCTAAATTATTGGATTAGGTTTGTATTTTTTAAATAGTCTAACGAATTTTTTTTCTTTGGAATTTTTTGTTTGCGGAATATTCAAATCAAATTTTTGGATTATACTTTTCATCTGGCTTTGGAAAGACATGGTGCAAAGTAGAAAAAGAAGATTCGGGGTTATTTTTTTGGTCGTAAAATTTTGTGTAAGCCTTTTTTCTGGCGTTCGGGAAGCGGAAGTACAGGGTTCAAGATACAATTTTTGAGATAATATTTCATTGGGTGCCCAGCTCGCGTTTTCAGAATATGTTTGATATATCTTGTTAGTCGGTTTCGGTCTGATAGAATCATTGAGTGGCACAGCGGGTGAAAGCTTCTGGTTGAAGCTAGGTTTGGAAAGCTGTGGTGCAACTTAGAAAAATTCCGCGTTAAAAAAGGGATTGAAAGCAGGAAACTATTTCTGGTGCTGTGGCGTTTTTGGTGTTGAAAAACGATACATGTTTATATAGTTATTTTTCGGTCTTTTAAGATTTTCCATGATTTCAGATATGAAATTCTCATTCGTCAATATTCGAGAATCTTTATTGACAAAAATCAAATTGATAGAAAAAATTTTGGGGTAATAGTAATCATCAAAAAATGATGTGAATTCTTTGTCTAAAAGATTTGAAGTTTCGGATTCATTGAAACGGTTGGGGGAAGATTGGGTCTAAAACATTTTTTTTACAAAGATGGAAAAAATAACAGTTTTTCCTCGGGGTATTTCTATACCTTTTTATTCTTTCGATCAATCTTATTGAGTCAATTGTTTTTTGGAAATTTTAATTTTAGAAATGCCCGAAAAAAATATTGATTGAATTCAAAATTTGATATTGTTTAATCTTGAAAAAAAATATAAAGTCATGTCAGTGATTTTGTTTTGGCCGTTTACATTTAAGTGATAGGCAATGTATTTTGTGAGTTTATGGGGTATATTTCTTTTACGATTTCTTTTGCAATTTTGTTTTTACATGGTTTTTATTGGCTCAGGGTTTCTGTCCAAAGAATAGAACGAAATTCGCTTGTTTTATAGGTGGGGAAATTGTATCTTTTGATTATAGAAGGATTTTTTGGTAAGGAATGTTTTTAATTCCGGCAAAAAATAGGATATAGAAATGTTTTTAAAATTGCATTTAATGATAAGAAAATCGAATAACAGAAATTTTGTGTAAACCAGAAAATATTTGTCGATTTTTGAAATCTCGACGAGGTTTTCTTTTTCACGGAAATTTTAGATTGATTTCATTTTTTGGAAAAAATAAGTATAGATCAAGATTCTTCGGGACTAAAATGGAATAATTGAAGAAACATATTAAATTCAGGAAATTTCGCATTCATTTTTCTTATTTCCGAAAATTGATTGATTTTAAAAAATTGAAGCATTCGGAATATTTGCTGGAATACCTTTTTCTACCAATATAGAAAACTGCATGTCTGGGAATTCCGACTTCAAAAATTTTAAGGCTATTGAATTTCTGGGTGTAATTTTGAAGTTTGGCAATATCTTTGACAAGAATATGATTCATAATGATATGCTTTTTCATTTTTCCTGATATCCCCGTAATTCAATTATTTCCCAACCTTATATATATTCGTTCCATTTGATTTATTCTTTTCTGGATATATATATATTTGAGATCAATAAATATATATTTTTGAATTTAAGTTATATTTATCAAATACGAAGATGCAAACATCTTAATAAATTGAATTTAAGTTATTTTTAATAAGAAATGATCTGTCGACATTTATTCAAAGAATTTATGATTTAATTCTGTTTGATTTCAGCCTACATTCAATTTTCAGAGTTCATTTTGTATTTCTTTTTCATATTCAAGAATATTTCTTAAATCAAAAATATTCTTTATGATAGTTTTCAAGATTCGAAATATAATTGAGATTCATTTCAAAAAATCGCTATTGCCCATTGGGATACATCTATATTGTGTGATTACCCTAAAATAATCATTTAAAATTAGCAAAATTTATCAATGTCTCATTCGTCCCGTCTCTTTGTCTCCTTGCTGCTTGTGCTTGCCAAATGCATGGATGAGAATTTGCCGAGGTTGCAAGTGGGCGGTTGGCTATCTTGCATTTACTTTCGGTCCTGCTAGAGTCCCAGCACCAAAGGCATTGGCNAAGTGGGCGGTTGGCTATCTTGCATTTACTTTCGGTCCTGCTAGAGTCCCAGCACCAAAGGCATTGGCAGCCCTGTGAGCTTCGCGCGCACTGGGACTCCGGCGGGACCGATTGGGACGGAACTCGCAGTTGGTCGCTGGGTAAGAAGCCGTATGATCCGTGGAGACTTGTACAGACCTCTTCCCCACAGCGCCTTCGTAGAAGTTACTCTCACNTACTCTCACGCCTTTGCGCCTTTGGGAGAGTAACTTCGCGGCCTGGGGTCGAGAGCGCCCTTCGTGGCCGTCTGTACTCGTTGAAGCGGTGAAGGTGCAATAAGTCCCAGGTCGAGTGGGCTTGTTCCGTCTTTTGCAGATAGTCCGCCACCACTCTCTGCATCCCGGCTTTTAAATTCTCATCCCTGCTTGTTGCTTGTTTGTTTGTTTCTTGCNCTTGTTCCGTCTTTTGCAGATAGTCCGCCACCACTCTCTGCATCCCGGCTTTTAAATTCTCATCCCTGCTTGTTGCTTGTTTGTTTGTTTCTTGCCTGCGTGTTGCTTGTTTGTCTGTTTATTTGTCTGTCTGTCTTCTGTTTGTTGTTCTTTTTATTCTTGTGTTCGTTGTTCCTTTTGTTCTTGTCCTTGTTGTTGTTGTTGTTGTTGTTGTTGTTGTTGTTGTTGTTGTTGTGGTCGTTGTTGTTGTGGTGGTGGTGGTGGTTGTTGTTGTTGTTGGTTGTTGGTTGTTGTTGGTTGTTGTTGGTTGTTGTTGGTTGTTGGCTGTTGTTGGCTGTTGTTGGCTGTTGGTTGTTGGTGTTGGTGTTGGTTGTGGTGTTGGTTGTGGTGTTGGTGTTGGTGTTGGTGTTGGTGTTGTTGTTGGTGTTGTTGTTGTTGTTGTTGACGGTGGTGGTGGTGGGCGTTGTTGTTGTTGGTCTTGGTGGGTGTTGTTGTTGGTGTTGGTGTTGTTGTTGGTGGTGGGTGTTAATGTTGTTGGTCTTGGTGGTGGGTGTTGTTGTTGTTGGTCTTGGTGGTGGGTGTTGTTGTTGTTGGTCTTGGTGGTGGGTGTTGTTGTTGTTGTTGTTGTTGGTGGTGGTGGTGGTGGTGTTGTTGGTGGTGGTGGTGGTGGTGTTGGTGGTGGTGGTGGTGTTGGTGTTGGTGTTGGTGTTGGTGTTGGTGTTGGTGTTGGTGTTGGTGTTGGTGTTGGTGTTGGTGTTGGTCGTGTTGTTGTTGTTGTTGTTGTTGTTGTTGTTGTTGTTGTTGTTGTTGTTGTTGTTGTTGTTGTTGTTGTTGTTGGTGTTGGTGTTGGTGTCGGTGTCGTTGTCGTTGTCGTTGGTCTTGGTCGTTGTTCGTTGTTCGTTGTTCGTTGTTCGTTGTTTGTTGTTCGTTGTTTGTTGTTGTTGAGGTTTTGTGGTTGTTGTGGTTGTGTTGCTTGTGATGGTTGTGTTAGTTGTTATCTTGCTTTTATTTAATGATGGTTTTATTTATTTATTTTTTCTTTTTATATTCGTTTGTTTTATTTTGATATATGAAAATTTATTTATTTTATTTATTATGTTTATTGTGCTTGTATTATTCTTTATATTTATTATACGTATTATTTCTGTGATTATATTATTCTTATTATTTTTTTGTTTGTTGGTTTGATTTTATATTTATATTTTTGATATTATATGGTTTTTTTGCTTTTTGGTTTAGGGTTTCTTTGCTTTTTGGTTTCGGGTTTTAGGGTTTCTTTGCATAAGGTTTAGGGTTTAGGGTTTATAAGAATTATTTAGGGTTTGAGGAGAAAAAAAAGGTTTCGGCAATAAGTTTTTGTTTTGCTTCTAAGACCTGAGAATTACCCAAACTGGAGCCTAAGACTGCCTAAAAGGAGCCTGGAAGTGCCCTAAGGAAGCCTGGAATTGCTTAAATGAAGCCGAAAATTGTCCAAATGGAGCCTGGAATTGCCTAAAGGGAGCCTGGAATTCCCCAAATGGAGCCTGGAAGTACCCAAATGGAATTGCCTAAATGGATCGAAATTGCCTAAATGGAGCCTGGAAATGACGAAATGGAGCCTGGAATTATTTACATTAATCATGGAAATACCGAAATGGAACCAAGAATTGCCTAAATGGTGTTTGGAAGTGCCTAAATGGAGCCTGGAAGTGCCTAAATGGAGCTTGGGCCCTTTTGGGTGTCTTGTTTTGGCGCTTTTGGCTGTCTTTCTTTGTGCGCCATGTTTTTTTTCTTTGCGCGCTTTTTGAAGTTCACCTTCTGCCCGTACGACCTGCGCAATCGTTTGTGGTGAATAATTCTTGTTTATCGTGCTGCTTGAGGTTTTAGGGTTTAGGGTTTAGGGTTTTCCACAGTACCACGGCTGCCTCCCCCCAAGTCATGTGGCGAAGGGGGGAGGCGCCGTCTTTGCGTTCGTAGGCCCACCCCAAATCGCCCAAATTTTTACCTTTCACGGGTTTAGGGTTTTTTTTGAAAACCCTCTGGCCGGTTTTTTCCCTTTTCCTTTTTTTTATTTGGTTTTTTACCTCCCTTTCTGCCGGTTATTTACCCTTTGCTGGTTGCTACATGCATTTGAACAGTAAGCGGTCATGCAAATGCCAGCGCTAAGCATTCAGCAGCAAAGCAATTGGTAATTACATACAAACTGGTNCTAAACCCTAAACCCTAAACCCTAAACCCTAAACCCTAAAACCCTAAACCCTAAACCCTAAAACCCTAAAACCCTAAACCCTAAACCCTAAACCCTAAAACCCTAAACCCTAAACCCTAAAACCCTAAAACCCTAAAACCCTAAACCCTAAACCTACTAAACTATGCGGTTTTTGGCTCCCTTGCCTGGTATTATTCGCCTATTTCGGGTACGCGTGTGCTTTCTTTGCAGACGGCCGTTTCTGTGTGCATGCATCCCCGTCTCATCTCGGGCTAAGGCGCGTATTTTGCTTGGTTTTTGTTTCTTTTGCATGCGTTAATTTTCAATATCAGGCATTCGTTTCTTCATCTTCGTCGTGGAAGTCTCGGCGTAATTTATATTTTTACCTGCATGTGCATGCTCCCTTCCCTGCACCAGAACAACCGCCGCCAGGGCACAGTGTGTCGATGGGGGTGGTGCCATGCTCTACTTCACAAGTCTGATTCATCCACAGGCCTGGGGCAAGCTGCTGAGCCAGCACACGCGGGATTGCAATTGTCCTTTGCATTGGCGCAAGTAGTTCCCCCACCCAGCCAACTCAGGCAAGCCATGCGTTCCAGTAGTTACAAGGCATGTTGCCGGCCTTTTTGTAAAGCCACGCCCTAGGCACAATGCAAGCTAGCATAGAGCGACTGCTTTCGCATTTTCCTCGAGGCAGGCGCCCGTTGCTGTGCCGGTGGGGTGAAACCGGGCGACCTACATGGATCCTGCAAAATTTTTGGTGTTGCTTCCACCAACACCCCAAGAAGGAACCAATAGCTTGTATGCAAAGAAGTTCAAATCTTAGTAATGTATGGAAGTCAGCAATACCGATGCAGCGCTGCTGCTATTTTCTTCGCTCTAAGAAGCACCCGCTACTGTGCACTTGGGGTGAAACTGGGCGACCTCCTAAACTTGAGACTTGAAACTTTACACTGTTAGACCTATCTGTACATCCACTCATGCCTGCTTCCCCACTACTTCCGGCGGCATTCAGGGCAGTACCGGTTGCGCTTCTTGCCCTTGCCCTACTTCTCCTGCCACTTGCGTAGTTCTTTGGAGTATTCCACTTTTTGGAAAAGAGCCTGGGATGTCATTGAGAGACTTCCTTACGTAGTTCTTTGGAGTCTTCCACTTTTTGAAATAGAGCCCGGGATGTTATTAAGAGACTTCCTTACGTAGTTCTTTGGGGTATTCCACTTTTTGGAATAGAGCCTGGGATGTTATTGAGAGACTTCCTTACGTAGTTTTTTGGAGTATTCCACTTTTTGGAATAGAGCCTGGGATGTTATTCAGAGAGACTTCCTTATGTAATTCTTTGGAGTATTCCATTTTTTGGAATAGAGCCTGGGATATTATTGAGAGACTTCCTTACGTAATTCTTTGGAGTATTCCAACTTTTGGAATAGAGCCTGGGATGTTATTGAGAGTCTTCCTTACGTAGTTCTTTGGGGTATTCCACTTTTTGGAATAGAGCCTGGGATGTTATTGAGAGACTTCCTTATGTAGTTCTTTGGAGTATTCCACTTTTTGGAATAGAGCCTGGGATGTTATTGAAAGCCTTCCTTACGTAATTCTTTGGAGTATCCCACTTTTTGGAATAGAGCCTAGGATGTTATTGAGAGACTTCCTTACGTAGTTCTTTGGAGTATTGCACTTTTTGGAATAGAGCCTGGGATGTTATTGAGAGACTTCCTTACGTAGTTCTTTGGAGTATTCCACTTTTTGGAATAGAGCCTGGGATGTTATTGAGAGACTTCCTTACGTAGTTCTTTGGAGTATTCCACTTTTTGGAATAGAGCCTGGGATGTTATTGAGAAATTTCCTTATGTAGTTCTTTGGAGTATCCCACTTTTTGGAATAGAGCCTGGGATGTTATTGAGAGACTTCCTTACGTAATTCTTTGGAGTATTCCACTTTTTGGAATAGAGCCTGGGATGTTATTGAGAGACTTCCTTACGTAGTTCTTTGGAGTATTCCACTTTTTGGAACAGAGCCTGGGATGTTATTCAGAGAGACTTCCTTACGTAGTTCTTTGGAGTATTCCACTTTTTGGAATAGAGCCTGGGATGTTATTCAGAGAGACTTCCTTACGTAGTTCTTTGGAGTATTCCACTTTTTGGAATAGAGCCTGGGATGTTATTCAGAGAGACTTCCTTACGTAGTTCTTTGGAGTATTCCACTTTTTGGAATAGGGCCTGGGATGTTATGGAGAGACTTCCTTACGTAGTTCTTTGGAGTATTCCACGTTTTGGAATAGAGCCTGGGATATTATTGAGAGACTTCCTTACGTAGTTCTTTGGCGTATTCCACTTTTTGGAATAGAGCCGGGGATGTTATTGAGAGACTTCCTTACGTACTGTCATACGTCCCAAACACATGGATGACTTAATCATCCTTCAAGGGGGGACCGCTGCCATACTGAGAGCGTCCAACACATGGATGACTTAATCATCCTTCAAGGGGGGACCGCTGCCATATTGGGAGTGTCCAACACATGGATGACTTAATCATCCTTCAAGGTGGGACAGCTGCCATACTGAGAGTGTCCAACACATGGATGACTGAATCATCCTTCAAGGGGCTCCAGCTGCCATACTGAGAGTGTCCAAGACATGGATGACTTAATCATCCTTCAAGGGGGGACAGCTGCCATACTGAGAGTGTCCAACACATGGATGACTTAATCATCCTTCAAGGGGGGACAGCTGCCATACTGAGAGTGTCCAACACATGGATGACTTAATCATCCTTCAAGGGGGGACAGCTGCCATACTGAGAGTGTCCAGCACATGGATGACTTGATCATCCTTCAAAGGGGGACGGCTGCCATACTGGGAGTGTCCAACACATGGATGACTTAATCATCCTTCAAGGGGGGACAACTGCCATACTGAGAGTGTCCAACACATGGATGACTTAATCATCCTTCAAGGGGGGACAGCTGCCATACTGGGAGTGTCCAACACATGGATGCCTTGTTAAAGGTTTGACGGGGTCTCAACAGGTGATTAGCTTCGTTTGTCGTTTGTCAAAGGGAGCAGATGAGGCGGTATGCGAAGCTTCACGAGGATTCGAAACGAAAGCTAAGGTGACGCGCGTTTCTGACATCAGCATTGACAGAGCGCTGCCTTAAGCTAAGAAAACAACCTGTGTTGGCGCACACTTGGCGCAAGCCACCTAAAATTTAGGGTTTAGGGTTTAGGGTTTAGGGTTTTCCACAGTACCACGGCTGCCTCCCCCCAAGTCATGTGGCGAAGGGGGGAGGCGCCGTCTTTGCGTGCGTAGGCCCACCCCAAACCGCCCAAATTTTNCCAAGTCATGTGGCGAAGGGGGGAGGCGCCGTCTTTGCGTGCGTAGGCCCACCCCAAACCGCCCAAATTTTTACCTTTCACGGGTTTAGGGTTTTTTTTGAAAACCCTCTGGCCGGTTTTTTCCCCTTTCCTTTTTTTATTTGGTTTTTTACCTCCCTTTCTGCCGGTTATTTACCTTTTGTTGGTTGCTAAATGCATTTGAACAGTAAGCGGTCATGCAAATGCCAGCGCTAAGCATTCAGCAGCAAAGCAATTGGTAATTACATACAAACTGGTGAGCAAACGCCCCCTGCTGAATGCTTGGGGTTTGTTTGTGGGCTACCTCTGTCAGTGATGCAAAACGTTTGCCGCAGAGCTGGATATATATGCAAACTAGTCAAAAAAAGCTTCCGGTCAAAGGGTTAGGGTTTTTGCTTCGGCTACCCCTGTCCGGGTCTGCAAGTAGCTGGGCAGCTGCATTCTGGAAGCTTTCTGGGAACCAAATCAAAATGCTTCCTGCTAAAGGCTTGTGGTTTGNGCTTGTGGTTTGTAGCCTGCTGGCTATTTGGGATTTGCCTGTGGGCTACCCCTGTCAGGGATGCAAAAAGATTGCCATAAAGCTGGATATATATGCAAACTAGTCAAAAAAAGCTTCCGGTCAAAGGGTTAGGGTTTATGCTTGGGCTACCCCTGTCCGGGTCTGCAAGTAGCTGGGCAGCTGCATTCTGGAAGCTTTCTGGGGACCAAATCAAAATGCTTCCTGCTAAAGGCTTGTGGTTTGTAGCCTGCTGGCTATTTGGGATTTGCCTGTGGGCTACCCCTGTCAGGGATGCAAAAAGATNACCAAATCAAAATGCTTCCTGCTAAAGGCTTGTGGTTTGTAGCCTGCTGGCTATTTGGGATTTGCCTGTGGGCTACCCCTGTCAGGGATGCAAAAAGATTGCCATAAAGCTGGATATATATGTAAACTAGTCCAAAGAAGCTTCCGGTCAAAGGGTTAGGGTTTACGGTTGGGCTACCCCTGTCCGGGCCTGCAAATCGCTGGGCANCCAGGATTTGGCCCAAAATGGCCGTTTCCAGTTGTTCCCAGACACAAATTTTAATAGCCGCTGGAAGGCTGCCAAAATGCCAAAATCCAGCTCCCAAAGGCTCTTGGCCAGGATTTGGCCCAAAATGGCCGTTTCCAGTTGTTCCCAGACACAAATTTTAATAGCCGCTGGAAGCCGCCAAAATGCCAAAATCCAGCTCCAAAAGGCTCCTGGCCAAGATGTGGCCCAAAATGGCCGTTTCCAATTGTTCGCAGACATAACTTTTATTAGCCGCTGGAAGGCTGCCAAAATGCCAAAATCCAGCTCCAANTGTGGCCCAAAATGGCCGTTTCCAATTGTTCGCAGACATAACTTTTATTAGCCGCTGGAAGGCTGCCAAAATGCCAAAATCCAGCTCCAAAAGGCTCCTGGCCAGGATTTGGCCCAAAATTGCCGTTTCCAGATGTTCCCAGACACAAATTTTAATAGCCGCTGGAAGGCTGCCAAAATGCCAAAATCCAGCTCCAAAAGGCTCTTGGCCAGGATTTGGCCCAAACTGGCCGTTTCCAGTTGTTCCCAGACACAAATTTTAATAGCCGCTGGAAGGCTGCCAAAATGCCAAAATCGGAAGCTTCTGGGAGCCTCTGGGAAGCTTGTGGGAGTCTCTGGGAAATTTTTGGGGTATCTGGATGGCTTCTGGAAGCTCTGGGAAGCGTTTGGAACGCTCTGGGAAGCTTCGAAAAATTTCTGGAAAGCTTCTGGAAGAGTGTGTGAAGCTTTTGGGTGTCTCTGGGAAGCTTCTGGCAAGCTTCTGGGAATCTCTGGGAAGCTTCTGGGTGTCTCTGGGAAGCTTCTGGGCGTCTCTGGGAAGCTTCTGGAACACGCTGTGCCGCCCTGTTTGTGACGCTCCAAAATTCTGCAGGGCGGCAGGAGCTGTTCTGTGAGATGTTTTTTCCCGGTCGGACACGTCGAGCCGGAACTTTCTTCGCAAATTTTAAGGTGGTTTTGGCCTTTGCAACTGGTCCAAACGTTGTTTTGGGAGCCTGGCACCTCTGAAACAGCTGGAAAGAGCAAGTTTGGAGGCCTAAATCTTGGCGAGCCGCAGAAAAAGTCCCTGGTCAGGATTTGGCGCTGGGCCCTGTCAAACAAGCATTTTTTAGTATTGAAATCAGCTCCGTTTTGGAGCCTCGAAATTTTGGATTTTCAATACTTAAAGGATTTACGGTTCTGGCCTTCGAGGCTTTTCTTTTTTGGAAACATCTGGGAGTCTCTGGGAAGCTTCTGGGAGTCTTTGGGAAGCTTCTGGCGGTCTCGGGGAAGCTTCTGGAAGTCTCTGGGAAGCGTTTAGGAGTCTCCGGAAAACGTTTGAGAGTCTCTGGAAAGCTTCCGGGAGTCTTTGGGAAGCTTCTGGGAACCTTCTGGGTGGGAAGCTTCGGGGAGTATCTGGACAGCCTTTGGGCGTCTGTGGGAAGCTTCTGGGTGTCTCTGGGAAGCTTCTGGGACACGCTGTGCCGCCCTGTTTGTGACGCTCCAAAATTCTGCAGGGCGGCAGGAGCTGTTCTGTGAGACGTTTTTTCCCGGTCGGACGCGTCGAGCCGGAACTTTTTTTGTACATTTTAAGCTTGTTTTGGTTTCTGCAACTGGTCCAAACGTTGTTTTGGGAGCCTGGCACCTTTGAAACAAGTGGAAAAAGCTTCTGGAAAGCCAAACCCTAAACCCTAAACAAGCCCAGGGCGGCAATCAGAGTCTTCCGCCAACGGTTTAGGGTAACTACTTTTACAGTAGTACCCCATGCGATTGGCTCTACTCCTGGAGTTGTACTGTGCTCGAAAGGCAGATGGANCTACTTTTACAGTAGTACCCCATGCGATTGGCTCTACTCCTGGAGTTGTACTGTGCTCGAAAGGCAGATGGAGGCCCCTTGCCTTTCTCGCTTAGCTGAACGGCTCTAGCTAGGCCAGGAAGGCGCGCACCAGGTGCGCGCTTAGTATTTAGGGTTAAACTTCAAGGCTTGTGGGTAGGGTTTGGGAAGTTAGGGTTTGGAGTTTCCACCACTGTAACTGGTGATTTAGGGGTAAAGTTTAAGGTGTGGAAGGGTGCCTGAAAGGGTGTTGGGGCCTGATCCGCGTATTGGGAATGTCAGAGGCTTCCCCCATAGTAACTGGGCATTTAGGGTTAAAGTTTAGGGTTGGTGGGTAGGGTTTGGGAGGTTAGGGTTTGGAGCTTCCACCATAGTAACTGGTGATTTAGGGTTAAACTTCAAGGCTGGTGGATAGGATTTGGGAGGTTAGGGTTTGTAGCTTCCACCATAGTAATTGTGCATTTAGGGTTAAATTTAGGGTTAGGGTTTGATGCTTCCCCCATAGTAAATAAGGATTTAGGGTTAAACTTCAAGGCTTGTGGGTAAGGTTTGGGAAGTTAGGGTTTGGAGTTTCCACCACTGTAACTGGTGATTTAGGGTTAAAGTTTAAGGTGTGGAAGGGTGCCTGAAAGGGTGTTGGGGCCTGATCCGCGTATTGGGAATGTCAGGGGCTTCGCCCATAGTAACTGGGCATTTAAGGTTAAAGTTTAGGGTTGGCGGATAGGGTTTGGGAGGTTAGGGTTTGGAGCTTCCACCATAGTAACTGGTGATTTAAGGTTAAACTTCAAGGCTGGTGGATAAGATTTGGGAGGTTAGGGTTTGGAGCTTCCACCATAGTAATTGTGCATTTAGGGTTAAATTTAGGGTTAGGGTTTGATGCTTCCCCCATAGTAAAATAAGGATTTAGGGTTAAACTTCAAGGCTTGTGGGTAGGGCAATCTCAAAGTTGGACTTGGTTCGGTAACAGAGCAGCAACACATTGGCCATCCGTTCAATTCAAAGCTGATTGGTCCAAACCCCCTCGCCCTGCCCTATTTTGACCCATGCGTCGCTGAAGGTCACTGGTAATTGCCTGCCGCTCCAGGCAGCGAGCCTTTTGGCTCCAGGATGCTGGGAGCGGACAAAGCCTGAAAGTCTCCTTGCAGGAACGGGTCCATGGCAAGCTGTTGAAATGTAGGCCGATCTCCTGGCTGGCGATTCAGGAGGGGCTGGATGAAGAATGCAACCTCACCATCAAATCCACCATAAGCAGGTTGGCCAATAAAATTGTGCAGCACCTCATTGTATACGTCAAATGGCCTGTCCTCATCGTTTGCAAATGGCATGCTGCCCGCATACCAGTAGTACAGGCACACACCAAAGCTCCAAACGTCAGCAGCAAGTCCATAACCGGGTGCTCCTTCCATCCGCCGGTTGATGCGCATAATTTCTGGCGCCAGATAGTGCGCGGTGCTTTCTTTAAGCATTGCGAGGGGACCTCCAACAATCTCGGCCATGCCGAAATCGATAATTTTCAACATGCGCCTCTCGTCAACCATGACGTTCGTGCCCTTGAGGTCAAAATGACCTACATTATGGTCATGCAAAAAAGCAACCGCCCCCACAATTTGCCGTGCAAAAAAGCGAAGTTCATTGATGTAATTGGAATCTGAAACTTCATTCAGCAGGATCTCTAAATTACGCTCTAAGTCCATGCCAGGGATGAGCTCTGTGACCATCAGCAACTTGTCTTCGTGCAACAAACACGCATGCAAATCCAGGATGCACGGGTGCTTCAGCTTCGATAAGCAGTGAAGGATCTCTACCTCCTTCGGTATCGGGCAATCATGCTTATGATCAAGCAGTTTGACAGCGACGGCAGTGTCACGGAAAATACCGCGCCGGACAGAGCCGAATGCCCCAGCCCCTAGTTCTTCGTCTTGAAGGTGCAAGCCTGCCTGCAGGAGCGCCTGAACGCGCAACACACGTGGCACCTGCGCTTCCGCACTGAAAGCGTCTTGTGGCCCTGACTCCACAGTGCCACCGGCATCCAAAGACCGCTGCTCTTCCTGCCGGCGTCGGTGCTCTTCGTCCTGCCACTGCTTCTGCTGGATACACAAAGCGAAAATGTCAGCAGCCAGGATGGCATAAAGGGTCCCAAAGACCACTTCGATCATGGGCCCCCCTGCGTGCGACAAACTAAAACGAGCAGATACTACAGCGGCAATGCCGTTGGACACTTGATCACCAACATAGATTGCACGTATGCATGTTTAATCTTCTGCTCATTTGCGTATGCATCTTTCATCATCTTTCTCTCTTTCCCTCTCTCTCTTTCAGTGCGCGTGTGTGTGTGTGTGTGTGTACGTGAGCACTCCTGCTGCATGTGTCTCCTGCACTCTGTCGGCGGAGCCAAAAGAGTGCTCGAATGCAGCTGTTTGAATGCGGAGCTATATTTCTCACCACACCGTACAAAGCAGAACTAAACATGCAATCAGTTCAGCAGCTCTTGGTAAATCACTCCGGGCGCCCAGGCATCGGAGAAGCCGTTGTCGCAGAACCAGGATGCCCACTGCAAACTGGAGAGCACAGCCTCGGAGCGACAGAAGAAGGGCGCACGAGACAAAAACAGAAACCTGAACCCCTACTGGTCTCGAGATGAGCTGACCAACCAAGGCCCCATGTTCATCGAAAGAATGGGGCAGAATTGTAAAGTCCTTGTGTTACTGATTAAACTACTCAGTTATCTATATTTGGATCTGTTGTAGATCTATGTCAATGTCAGTGAGGATCTGATCCCAGGGACAAACATTGAGCAAGGCCCTGTTTCCAATGAATGTTGCCGCTTGCTGTAAGCTGAGACTAGCCTCCTGAGTATGCAAGAAGTTCAGTTGATCAAAGGATATCAAGAGGAATCCTGGTGGATAGGCTGATGCATACAACTGCTGGTATGACAGTATCATTGTTAATGATCTTGAGATGAGGATGCCATCAACTTCGCCGCGCCACCTGGCCAAGTCCTTTCCATTGCTCCAAAAGCTTGTACCAAAGGGGGGATTGAAGCCCTACTGTCAGCAAATTGCCAACTGGTACATGAGTTCACTCCCGGTCCAACCCGTTTGAAGCCAACATGGTTGCCATCTGCCACAGCTATCTCCCCTGCACCCCCTCTATAACTCACGAAGCTTGTGCAAAGGCCGCCTTTCGTAATTACATGTACTTACCGATGGGGTACCACAGGAAAGATCATCATCATCACATCATCATCATCATCATCATCATCATGATCATCATCATCATCATCATGATCATCATCATCATCATCAACATCATCATCATCATCATCATCATCGCCATCATCAGCATCATCATCATCAGCATCATCATCATCATCATCATCGACATCATCGCCATCATCAGTGTCATCATCACATCATCATCATCATCATCGTCATCATCATCGTCATCATCATCATCATCATCGCCATTATCAGCATCATCAGCATCATCATCTTCATCATCATCATCAGCATCATCATTGTCATCATCGTCTTCATCATCGCCATCATCGTCATCATCGCCATCATCAGCATCATCAGCGTCATCAGCAGCATCACCATCACCGTCATCATCATCAGCATCACCATCATCATCATCATCATCAGCACCATCATCATCATCAGCATCATCATCAGCATCATAACAATCATCATCGTCATTATCATCATCATCATCATCATCATCATGATCATCATCACCATCATCATCATCGAATGAGGCTGGCAGCAGCTCAATCAAACGAGCCCGTTACGAACTGCAAAGTAATTACACTTCAGCTGCCAAGACAGGTGACCCATGCCTGAACTAGACATCATCGCATGCAAATACCAATGCATTTTCCACCATACGCTGCACATAATCCTGCACATTTGTTGAAGTATTTGCCAAATTGGGTTGAAACCTGCTTCTGAAATTCCGCATGATTTGCTCAAATGGGTTTGAACCGGCGTCTTCAGATTCAATCTGCGGGCCAAGCTCCCTTCTGTGTGAAAGAGGAGTTGAAAATCTTGACCAAGCAAACAAGAATTCCGTTCAAAACCTGCCATGCCATTTTGATTCCATTTCCATCCAGTTTCTTGGACGACCAGCTCTTCTTCCACGGACTCAGTAGCTTTTCTCGACAAGCGCACTCCAGGACGTTCAGCGAAAGTCTGATGAACGTTCTTGATCTTTCGGGTTTAACAATTGGTTCACATCGATTCATACACCTTTATCACGATGTACGTACATGCATGCATGTGCTACACCAAACACACACACACACATCTGCAAACGTGCAAACGCGTGTGATGCTTGAACGTGTGCATGGCAGAAAGATCAAAACTGCCACGCGTTCATCTCTACCGTGACTCAAACTCACGAAAGAGACATCAGCCGTCGACCCAGGTGGCGCAGGCTCTCGCCACGGCTTCAACCCCAACGCCATCATGAAACATCATGAAACCATGTTGTGGTGAACAATTTGATTGACATCAATAGCTCTTGCCACCAGCACCTGGATTCTATACCAGCATGGAATCACCAAGCATCGGCCCAGATTGAACCAGCTCGCCATTTCTAAAACCCAATGCCCCCCTACCCAACGCCGATGATAAAGATGATGATGATGATGATGATGATGATGATGATAATGATGACGATGATGACGATGATGACGATGATGACGATGACGATGGTGACGATGACGATGACGATGACGATAGTGATGGTGGTGAATCAGAAGACGAGGATAAAGGTAAGGATTATTACCATGTTCATGATGATGGGGATGATCATGGTGATGGTTCTGGCAGTGACAATGGCCAAGATGGGGGTAATCGGGAATGATGACAATATTATGAACTTTATTGTGATCATAATAATGATGAAGATGATGCATGGTGCGTGGCGCATGATGATGCACATGTGCCACGTGGATAGTATGTACTTCGATGCTCGGCCGTAATCAGTGCTGACTGCGCCTGAATCTTGGAATCAAACATGAATTGCTGCTCCCAAGGGCTGAGGTGCCCCACTCACCTCATGTCCAATTCAGGCAACTGTCACTCACACCTTGTCACACCATCTTGGGCCATATGTTGAATAACAGTCATAAGTCAGTCTGCAAGTCCTGTTCGCACGTCAAGTCGAATGGGGTGAAGGTGCCGAAGATCCGAAGCACAATGCCCGATACCATCCGATACCCATACTGAGTGTGATGAAAATATAAACTGGACCATTTGGAACATTTTAGTCGGAGAATCTCAAACTTTGACAGCTGTTTAGAGCGAAATCAAGAGTTTTAACCCGTACCCTAAAATACGTGCATAATACGTGCAAAACCCGTGCAGAATACGTGTTTCCACCTGTACCCAAAGACGTACCTGTACACATCCCGTGTTTTTGCGTACTTGTCCCGTGTTTTGCTGTACAGAAACCCGTGCCAAATATGTAATTTCAAGCAAGCATTTGGAGACTGCGTCAGTTTAAAGAATAGTTTCATGAAATTTGAGGTTTTTCTCTTCAATCCTTCAACCTGAGAAGATGGGAACGAAAGCCGGGGCTTTTTCGGTCAGCGGTGGTTACCATGAGATTCATGAGACATCATGAGACATTATGAGACATCAGGAGACATCATGAGACAAAACGAGACACTATGGGACATCAGGAAACATCATGAGACATCACGAGAAATCATGAGACATTATGAGACATCAGGAGACATCATGAGACAAAACGAGGCATTTTGGGACATCAGGAAACATCATGAGACATCACGAGAAATCATGAGACATCACGAGAAATCATGAGACATCATGAGGCATTAGGAGACAGCATGAGACATCATCAAACATGCTGAGACATCATGAGACTTCACGGGACATTATGAGACATCATTGCACCGGGACAGTAAGCAGATGAAAATAAACGCCATGCATTGCGGCATCAATGGCCACGACATGCATGCATGCTAAGGCTGACAATGCTTGCCATAGACCTGCACGAGCTTTTCGTTGATGTGTTCCGCGTGCTGCAATTGGTTTTCGTTTGCTTTTGGTTGATAAGATCTGCGTGTCGCAATCGGTTCGTTTGCTTAGTGTCCCGCTGAAATAGGGTGGAAAAGGCCAAATTGATATCTTGCAAAATGAACTGGATGCTTCATACACCAAGCATCTCGTGTGCCAAGCAAATGACATTGCGATTTGCCAGGCAACTTGACTTGTCAAAGCGCACTTTTCCAGTAGTTTCTCTTCGTTGCCGTGGTGTTAATATGTTGCACTAGGCGTCTGTTTTCAACGTTTACGCGTACCTGTTCCATTGTTCAACATGATCGAATATTGTGTGGATATTGATTGCAGATGAGGCTTTTATGATGCAAATAAAGACGTCTCATGCGGGGATATCAGGAAACAGCATGTGACATCCTGAGACATTATGAGACATTATGGGACAGCATGCGACATCATGAGACATCATGAGACAGAACGAGACATAATGAGACATCATGAGACAGTATGAAACATTATGAGACATCATGAGACAGTATGAGACAGTATGAGACATGATGAGACATAATGAGACATGATTATGAGACAGTATGAAACATCATGAGCTATGAGACAGTATGAGACAGTATGAGACATGATGAGACATCATGATGCATCGTGTGAGAGCATGAGTCATTATAAGATATCAGGAGACATCATCGGACATCATGGGACATTATGAGACATCATGAAACAACATGAGAAAGCATGAGACATCATGAGACAGCATGAGACATCAGGAGACGTCATGAGATGAGGCAACTGGCCTACGGGTACCCAGCCATGTCAATTCCAAAACTTCAACTTGCACGGCCGGCCACTCATACATGGAGACCAAATGCAATGCTCTTGGACAGCTGGGGGTTTCGATTGCAACAATATCGCAAAAGTGCAGTATGTTGGATAAGACCACTTTTTTTTCCGTATGGTGACTTCCTTCACCATCCCAGCTGACCTCAGCTCATCTCGCCTAATCTCATGTCAGCATGTCCATCCCTACAACATCCCAGCTTACCCCAACCTGTCCTGGCTTTTGCCCAACAAAGTAACTAAAGATCTGAGCTACCTCTCCCTCTATCATACCAGCTCCCCTCAAAGCCCGCTCAGACCAACAGAAAATCCGACCAATCCCTGCTTCAAACAACCCCTCCCGAAGCGGACCAAGGGGGGATTGAACCCCACCATCCGTAGATTGCCGCATGGTACATAGCCCGAAAAAAATTATATACTTTGGCACACCCGAATCACCAAGCTACGGCGGGATTTTCCGACCTTTTGGCAAGACCGCAAGACCTTACCCCCCGACACCCCATCAATATCTCACTACGTTCGCAAGTAATCACTGCAGCCAAGCCTACGGTATTGGCTGGCTTTCGTAATATCCAACCCAGTGGCCGCCGTTTCCACCGATCTGTCCTGTTGCCCTGAGTTCATCAAGCGGAACCTGGTGGGATTGGTCAGGTTCTGGGGTATGGTGAAAAGTAAGCAGGCTACCAAAGCCAAAGCATTGCCTTCTAGGCAGTGGCGTTGTTGTGAGTTAGCTGGTTCCAATGACTGGATGCTCAAAGTAAAGCGAGAAGCGGAAACTAATGAAGAGTTGAACCGCAAGGTCACGGAGACTTTATGTTGTTCAACTGCTTTGTTGAGTTGTCTTTAGAAATCGCTGTGATTGAAGGTGATTGAAGCAACCTGTCTTTGCTCAAACATCGTACTTCCAAATTTGTTCCATCATCCCCCGCAGGAGTACGAAGAAGAGATTCAAGCTTTGAGGGAGGCGAAATCTCAATCGGAAGAAGCTGTTGCTTCTTTCCGGCGATAATTTTTAAGTTGGTTCCATTGTCAGTTCCACCAAATTCCACCTGAGACGTTGGTCCCCATGAATTCCCATCTCCACTGGCCCAGGCTATTGCCGAAACGCTTCCAATCTCTTGGCTGCCATGAAGCAAACGATGAAAGATATCAGTTCTCAAAACGGTCATTATCAATATCACTGATATAACTTCGGAATATGTCCGAACGGTTTTGCTTTTTTTGCTGCTGAAAATGAAGTGAATGCAGCTTGTGGGGGCACCCCCCCAAAAAACAAAACCCCCACGGCAGCAAAGGCCAATGCAGTCCCTAAAGCTAAGCCCAAGGCTGAGCCTACCACCAAACAAACCAAAGCAGTTGCTGCTACCGAGACCAACAGCACCCGTGTCAAAGATGGCAAACGGTGCACCAAGCCAGCTCCAGAGGCCACTCCAGGAGAGACCCCACCCCCAGCCCCGCCAATCAGAAAGCGGGGAAAATAGACAGATCCAAACCCAGATGCCCAGATCGAGTCTCTTGAGGCCCAGCGTTGGGGTGTTGGTCAAAACAATAACCTTTGATCTTTGAAGTATATTGAAGTATTGTGTGGCAAAACTGGTAAATTTCACGGTGAAGGGTAATAAGCTCCAACCTCAAAAAGAATGGCAAATAAGGAAAAATCACGGGAAATAAGTTTTTGAACTGTTTGATTGGTACTTCGGGGTTGGCCTGGAGGATGAAGGTTATGGAATCAGTTCAATGAATTGAATGTCATTGACATATACAATCTGACATTGAGTATGTGCGAAATAAGCTCCAATCTCAAAAAATGATAAATAAGGAAAACAAGGAACATACACTTTTTCAGTGGTATGTTGCAATGGGCCTGTCCCATGGAAATGATGAAGGAGATTTGATTTTTGCCAGGGCATCGCAGAGGGTTGGCCCTGTCTTTTATTGATCGATGCTGGTACAAATGGAGGAGGTATATATATATATACATATCACAACTTGTGGTCCAAGGAAATAAGAAATAACCAAAAATTACATTGAAAGTAAGGCCAATCGTAGAAAGTGAGGGCTCCTCAATGTATACATTTATCACATATATAATGTGTCAATATGCCCTTGTGTTGCCTCGCAATTGCGGTGGGCCGTCCACTTATCACTGCGTCAAGTGAGCATAATGATTTAGGAATGGCATGAAACATGATGCATACATCAGCAGAATAGTTGCAAGCCATATCTGAAAACCATCAAGATTACCATGGCTATTCCAGCCACTGAACTACAGCAGGGCAAGCTTGGGCATCTTGGACGGGTTGTAGATCAGCTTTTAATTCCGTCGTGGTCTTCAAAATAATTGCTTGCATGTTTGTCCTTGCATACCCTTGAAAGACATTGTGCTTGTCGGTTTGGTATTGGTTTTATTTTTTTGGTGCCCGTTTTTCCTTTTCATGCTTCCTTTTCTGTTTCTTTTGCCTTTGTCTTGACACTTCTATCTCTCAGCTCCTTTATGGACCTGTGCTGCTGGCATTCAAAGTGCCTGAAGAAAGCAAATTCCCCTGGTTCCGAATACAAAGTGTGCCCATCAGGAATTGCCAAATCAAGTCTATGAACAGTTGGGCGAACATATTTGCAAAAGACGCGGGTTAAGTCAACTCGCTGTTGAATCAACATGTTTCCTGGAAGTCTGAGGCCGGATTGTGTTGCCGTGCAGAAGGCGGAGTTGCAGAAGCGAAGGTTCGCGCTGTACCATTTCAATGTTTTTCGTTAGTTTTTCATCAAAAATCCAATCTCCAACTAGTGACGAACTTCAACTTGCGCATTTCTTGCTCAGCGACTGGGCCCCTTAAGAAAAATGTCCCGGATTCGCGCCGCGCGCGCGCGCGCGCCGAAAGAACCCCAAAAGCAACATTGTTTCGACGCGCGCGCGCGCGCGCGGCGCGCACCCAGGACAGAAAAAAAATTAACTTTGGCCACCCGCCGGGTAAGGTTTGAGAGGGTGCATGAATGGTAAGATTCCCTTAATGGACCATTCAATGACCAGTCATCACTTATATGATTTGATGCTCGTGCTTAGCCTTTGTATTGTGTCCGTCTGGCGACGACGGCATGTTATAGTAAGACGGTGCAGCATGGCTTGGGTGTTTCACTGCTTTACTTGACTGGACGACTCAACCGTGAAAAACATGGGCTGGACAAAGTCAGACACGACGTGATGTCATTTTTTAACACTAAGACCGAAGCCAGCGGAAAAAACTGTTCTCGGAAGACAAAAATTATAGGGTCACTCTGAACTCTGGAGCAAAGAGCGTTTAGAGGGAAGGTTGGATAAACTCATCGGCCAAAAGAAGGTTGGTTGCTGGTGCGAAACTTGGAGACGGTGGAGGGCAGTAGAACGATAAAAACATTGGAAGGCAGCCGCACATACGCCTGACTTTTCATCCATTTCAGCCAAGGCACCAGCAAGCAAACGAGGTAAGCGGTCAACCCTGAGCAGATGCCACAATCAGAAATTTCACCATCTTTCTGAAAGCCTTTCTGAAAGCTCAAAGGTCAAGCATAGCCACCCCGAAAAAAGCTAGAAAAGCATCGTGGGATGGGATTTTACTTTTTGTTCAGCCGAGATGAACATA
>BGPT01001857.1:148724-180474 GCA_003297045.1 Symbiodinium sp. clade C Y103
AGCCCGGGAGGTGGCGTACTTTATTTAGGGGGGTAAAATCAATCATTATTATTTTGATGCTAGGTGGCTTCTGGGCTACCCCCTTTGCGCGACTGATTTCTGGCTTGTTTTATTAACGATTGAATAAGAAATTGAACCATTTGAGCGATCTTGACATTTCTGAATTCTAAAACCTTTCAGAAAAGACTTGAAGGTTCAAGCTTCCAGCTCAAAAGGGGGGTCAAAAAAATCAGATACTTTATTTCTATTCCCCCACGGAAAAAAAGTCAGATACTTTATTGAGGGGGGCTCAAAGCGTTGTTTTTTATCATGAGTCTTTTTTTCACAGAGGAAAAAAAACGAAAAAACGAGTAGGAAAAAAACATCCCCAAAAGTGGTTGGCTAACATTATTTCGAGGGGTTTTTATTATTCTGAGCCGGGAGTTGGCTAACATTATTTTAGGGGGTTTTGGTAATCGTACCTTAACATCAAATTCATATAAGCCCGTATAAAAAATACGATTACATATGACTACTGACTACTGCAATACCACTTGAAGTTTGGGAGCACCACCGTACACACATTACACGCAATTAATAATTCAAAGATAGCACAGGCATTACACACACACCATGAACACACACACACGCACCACACACAAACATACAACGCATACACTACATACATTTCCACACAGCACACATACATACACTGCGTACATCACGGACGTGCTACATACAACGCAAAAACATTACACACATTTCCCACAGCACACGGGGCAGCATGGCACGCACGTTGCATTGCACACATCACGCACACTAGATACAGTGCATGCATGACTTGCATTACAAAAATTGTATACATACAGTACATTGCACTTAAGTCGATTACAGTATGGTCCGTCACATTGCGTTTCGTTGCAGTGCGTACGGCCACACACGCACACATCAACACATACACACACACACATCACACTGGCCTACATCGCATCACATTGAATTACACTGACTTAAAACGCGGTCTGTGCAGTTCGTAACAGCACGCAAAGAGAGACACACATAAATCAATACACATGCAAATGTGTACATGCATGGATGCCGACATGCACATTAGAGTACATCAAATTACATTACGCAACATGGCATGACATTACATCACAAACCATACATACACATGCATCCACGCATGAAACCGTTACATGGGTACATGCTAGTATACATGTGCAAATACATGACCGCCAAAGAAATAACCCTCGCTTGAGGATGTACTAACCATCACGGTGACAGCCAATTGCATCTTGCTTGTTCCAGATCTGAGCACTCGACGTCCCTCACCTGCTGAGACGCACAAAGCACCATTCAACACCAGCATCTCAAGCCAGGTTGCATTAGCTGATGATTAAAAACGACCTGTTACTTGTGGGTGAAGGGTTCCGAGGGTCTGACCCGCCATTTCGCAATGATTTTCCCATTCTTGCCGTAGACCGGATAGACCTGCAAATGTGAAACAATGAATCTGCTTGCATGAACAGCACCAATCCGTCTGCCCGCTTGCCAGGTGCAAATTTGGTCAAAAGCTTCAACATTCTTTCCAAAGCCAAGCCAGCAGCGCACGTACCCAACAAGTTCGTCCATTTTCAAAACACCAGACATCTCGTGGCTCTCAACGGTTGCGAGATCTTTGGATTTCTTTGTGCGTGCGACCTGCAACTGTTTGCACCCGGATACCTGGCCTTCTCACCCTGATGGGCTTCACCGCCTGTTCAAAACATTTGACAAATGCACTTTTTTGTTGGCAAATCAGTGGTGGCAGGTGGTGACACTCTTGCATCTATCTTGTGTCTTGGTTCGCAACTTCAATTTGAGTAATTACCTCATTTCGACCTGAACAAAGGGTTCCAGCCTGGGCTGTCAGAAGTTTTCCTGCTTTGCCTGAGGTGTGATCATCAAAGCTGGCACGGTGGTTCGTCTCACTGAAGTTAAACAACGATCGTACATTGAAACAAATTGTGGAAACATGCGCGTAGCCGCATTATCAAACTGTCGCTCCACTTGGCCAAGAAAAAGTTCCTTGTCCCATTTTATGTATCCGCATCCTGAAGTCGTCATGAACCTTGACCAGGCAAACCTATTGTTCAAACCCGGCTCGGCCTTGACACCTGCAAACCTTGCTCACTTGTGTCGGGCCGGCCGCATGCATGACATTGCGGGCGGGAGGCACTTTGGGTCGCCAGCTCGGCGGCCGCAGTGCCCTCGGCCCCTGCACGGCCAACTACGGATTTGGTGATTGCGGGTGTGACACGATGCAACTTCCTCAGAACGCGCCAGCCGGGAGAAATAACAACCCCAGTTGACCAGCCCCCATACACTAGAAAATATGAAGATGCGTATTTATCAAAAGAAACTGCCAGCACGGAAAAACTAATTAATTCACAACCGCAGCTTTTTCATTGAACCCGAGCTTGAAAGAAGGAAGGATGCGTCCAATTCTGAAATCTACATTGGGAGGTGATCGCATTCACCAGGACATGCCGGCATGTGCGCTGTGCTTACCCTGAAAACTGAATCAAATCAGGTGATTCCAGCTGCCTGCTTGCCCCTCGCAAGGCGCCATGGATGCAACATATCGCCCGAGGTGCTGCAATAAGATGAGTGTCTTTGATGACGCTGAAAGCAAAACTGAGCGCGCTTCCCGCAATGAACACTGACTAACCGAGAAAAATGTCCAGTAGGAAGTAAGTGGATGCAGCTTTACTTCAGCTCTCAGCGATATAGGTATTGGCCAAAAGTTTGAGCCGCGGCACCAATCATAAACGCAAGAATCCTGAGGTGCATGCTGTAATGCTTCTTCAACAACAACTTTACATAAGTGATTTTTGCATATTATTTTGCTTACCTCAACCACTAGCCCAGGGGTCTGATTCCGTGCTGTCTGACTGGTGTGATCTGAAATCTTCAAAATCAACATGCATGTATGGCAATGCAACAACCTGAGCCTGAGCAGAACACCGCACATTGTGAGAAAGTAAACGTCGCAAATGAAAAACACCCTTACACATCAATCCCAAAACAAAATCAACGCGGCGATGAAGTAATTACATGTTTAATATGAATATGGTCACTCATGGTGAAGGATGAAATATCTCATGGTGAAATGGTCAATTACTGGCATGATAACGATCAATGCGGATAGTTTACTGGTCTTGTGGTCCAATAAACTGTTACTTTCGTCGGGTCATTGTTGTGGCACGTAATCCGGACAATGATCCTGATTTATGCTCATCATTGTGAGGAATAAAAAGGGTTGTTATGGTGAATAATTTTGGTTGTTATGTCAAGTACTTCTAGTTAATGATACCTGGTGTGAAAACCGAACAGTAAACATTGGATACGCAAAGCTTTAAGGGAAATCGATAACAACGAGATCCTTGAAACATAAACGATTTTCAGATATTACGTTGTTAAAAACCAATCATACCAATACTGGTGCGAGCACCTGATGATAACCACAACTTTTGTTTGGTCATGGTATGCGATAGCACTGTGATAAAGGCAAAGGAATGGTGATCACGTTAAAGTGATTAAGACATGATATCAACAATGCACCTTCCTATTCATGATCAAATGGGATGATGGTATATGCCACGTTTCTTCTTGGACAAATTCTTCGCAATGGGTGTGGAATTTGCTGTTTCTTGGCACCCTAAGTTCCAACCGTACTGAAGTGAGCCATGCAAAAGCTCTGGAGGCACCTCAATCTCATGGCTGTGGAAGGTTTCCAGTGTCACAAAGCCCTCTCGAATCGCTAAATTGGCTCTTGCTAAGGTTTAACAACCTTAGCCAGCGTGCCATTGTTTATGCCACACCGCCTCCAACCATGAAACTTAGCTTGGTTTAAATTGCCATGGCTCCGAATCCAATCACATTGGACAACGTCTGCAAGCATCCGCAGACTCGACGGATGTTTCACGCGTTTTGAGCACCTGTTCAATTGCTAAATGCTGCGAACACCTTCACAAGAAGTGGGTTGCATCCCCTTAAGATCCGCGAAATCCCCCAAATCATCTCCAGCGGGCATCAAGTGACCGTGCCAACGCGGCCATTGGCACGGCCTGCGCAAACTGCATGTCTTGCGGCCAGTCAAACCCCAAACTCGTCACGGGTGACTGTGGGGATTCGTTCAGCGGATGTCAGCAGAGACACAGCACAAAGCTCAGAAAGCCAAGCTGACACATCTTCAGCCTATTCGGGTCAAAATGGATTGTGCTCACGGATGCGAGCCATTCGGTGCGGAAAACGCACAGCATTCGGTGACGCCCAGCAATTCATGGACGCCTTCGGTGTACATTCACATCGGCATGTCTCCAACATTGGGGGCTGGGGGCGCCACAACTGCTTGGTGCTTTGACCCCATTTGACACGTGTGAGTCAATTGGGTTAATCATCCCAACAAAGTAAGATGGAAAAGAAGCCAAATTTGAAACCACCAGCCAAACAATTCATTACCCATATCACTCACTGACCCCGGTGTGAAGAGATGGACGCATTTCATTATTTGCATGTTTGGATATTTCTTCACATGGGGGCACCCCAAACCCAGGCTTTAAAACCAACAACGATTAAGGTTGCATGATTTGCACGTCCGGATCTCCATCGAAACCAGCGGCACTAGAGTTCAACAGGAGTTGAAGGCCACAATATGCATGGCTGTGCTGGATGAACAACAATCAAGATGAACAGTGGCACACATTATGTATAAACTCCGCGCTGTATCAACTGTTGAATAGGTATTCAAACGAGCAACTGCGCATGCGGCTCCCTTGCGGTGGACTATCATCACGACATCGTTTTGATTGGCCCATGTCACCTTCCTGGCCGGGTCAGGCCCGCGCGCTTCCAGCGAAGGCTGCCGAAAAATGTCCGGGGGCCACGTTTATTCGGATCCATGGCGTGGATGGGGACAGGGGCTGCACACCAAAAACCCAGGGGTTTGAGTTGAAACCAACCATCAATGGTGGAGAATCCCAAAAAGACTCGGATATTGCATGATTGATCGCATCCAAAACCAATAGTACCGCACGAGGCGGTGGTGGAAGTTTCATGAACAGAAAAACTATATAGGAGAGTTGAGCTGCTGTGATGCATGCATGGCAGAACAAATTCTCTCTTCTCTCTTCTCCCTTCTCTGTTCTCTTCTCTTCTTGTCTCTTCTCTTCTCTTCTCTTCTCTTCTCTTCTCTCCGCTCTTCTATTTTCTTCTCATCTCTTCTCATCTCTTCTCATCTCTTCTCATCTCTTCTCATCTCTTCTCATCTCTTCTCTCTTCTCTTCCCTCGTCTCTCGTCTCTCTTCTCCCTTCTCTCTTCTCTCTTCTCTCTTCTCTCTTCTCTCTTCTCTCTTCTCACTCTTCTCTTCCCTCGTCTCTCTTCTCTCTCTTCTCTTCCCTCGTCTCTCTTCTCTCTCTTCTCTTCCCTCGCCTCTCGTCTCTCTTCTCTCTTCTCTCTTCTCTCTTCTCTCTTCTCTCTTCTCTCTTCTCTCTTCTCTCGTCTCTCCTCTCTCCTCTCTCCTCTCTCTTCTCTCTTCTCTCTTCTCTCTTCTCTCTTCTCTCTTCTCTCTTCTCTCTTCTCTCTTCTCGCTTCTCCCTCCTCCCTCTCCGTCACATTCTCCCTTCGCCCTTCCCCTTCTTTGTGTGAAAGCTGCTCTGAGCAAAAGCTGCCGTGTGTAAACGCAGCTCTGTGAAAAAGCTGCTCTGTGTAAACGCTTCTCTGTGCAAAAGCTGCTCTGTGTAAAAACTGCTATGTGTAAAAAGCTGCTCTGTGTAAAAGCATCTCTGTGCAAAAGCTGCTCTGTGCAAAAGCTTCTCTGTGTGCTGTGTAAAAGCTGCTGTGCGTAAAAAGCTGCTGTGTGTAAAAGCTCCTCTGCGTAAACGGCCGCTACTCTGTGCAAAAGCTGCTCAGTGTAAAAGCTCCTCTGTGTAAACGCTTCTCTGTGTAAAAGCTGCTGTGTGTAAAAGCTGCTCTGCGTAGAAGCTGCGCTGTGTAAAAGCTGCTCTGTGTAAAACCTGCTCTGTGTAACTAAAATCTGCTCTGTGTAGAAGCTGCTCTGTCTAACAGCTGCTCTGTGTAGAAGCTGCTTTGTGGAAAAGCTGCTCTGTGTAAAAGCTGCTCTGTGTAGAAGCTTTTCTGCGTAACAGCTGCTCTGCTTGACTTCTGTGAAGCTTTTTTCAAAGATGCAGCTTGAAGACATGAAAACGCAGCGATTCTATGAGACTTCCCACAAAAAGAAGACAGCAAAACGAACCAATGCAATGAAACGTCGTGCAATAATGCAATATTGAAAATAGCAAAACGAAGCAAGTCTATGACACTTCCCACGAAAATGCAGCTTGAAGAGATGAAAATGCAGCGATTCTCTGAGACTTCCTGCGAAAATGCAGGTTCAAGATATCAAAACAAAGCAATTCTGCGAGACTTCCTTTACTTTTGGAATGTTGGCTGCCCAGCTGTCACCTCCGTACCATTGCGTTTTGCGATTTTTCCTATTCATGTGTCATAAGTCTTGTGCCTGCCGCGAAAAAGTGAAGCCAGGTCACACGAAGTCTTGCACCTGTCACGCAAGATGATCTTGGCTGCGCCTGCCACGCAAAATGCATCTTTACGGATGCTCTTCAAACGTCCCACGCCTGCCATCGTTTCAGCAACCATCACAAAACCCTCGCGTTTGAGCCGCTTTTTGCCTGATGCAGAATCCCTCACGCCTGCCACGCGAAACGAGCTCCCGACCTCCAAAAGCATGCGGCAATTTTAAGATTTCAACTTCAAAGCGCGCTCCGCGCCACACGTTTGAACGACTTTTCGATAGCTCAACTACCAAAAGTGGCGCGACCATGCGGTGTTTTTACGATTTTGACGTGAAAATGCGCTCCACGCCACACGTTTGGCTACTTTTTTGCGACTCGTCCCTCCAGACCCCTCCGCACCCGCCGCTTTGTCGAGCCTACTTTTCCACCAGCCCAAGCCACGAAACAACTGTAAATCACAGTGTTTCGCGGCTTCGCCAACATTTCGCGCATCTGCGCCTCTTCACTTTTCTAGTTTTTCACCCGGCTGCATCTCTTCGACTGCTGTTCTCTCTCTCTCTCTCTCTTCTCTACTGCTGCTGCATTTCTCCACAAGTCGGAAGTTAGACTTCTAAACTTCCTTCGATCATTTACCTCCGAGTTGTTTGGTCTCCGACTTGTTAGGAAATTCAAGGATAGTTGCAGCCATCCCCAGAAAGCTGAACAAATACAGTACTTTCCCTCAAACGTAGCGATCATGTCCGTATTTCAAGCTATTGGGGACCATTTGTGTGGCCCAATGTTGCTTTACTGCCATTGGTACGGTAGCGCGAAATGAATCGAGCCGTGAAGAGTTGCTTTCGCACCCGCGAGCCATCCCCAAATGCGGACTCGGGCCCATGCCCTTCAAGACCGCTGCCCATACAAATGTGGTTGGCATAACCCCAAACTGAGCATCACACACCGTTATTGACAGAAATACAGCCCATGGAAGATGGCCCAACTACAACCGACACAATCTCGGCATTCTCCAGTGCAGTGGACGTTCCATGAATAGTATTGGATGAATGGTCGGTCGTCCGATATCAAAACTCATCTGGCTAAACAAATGAAACAAATGGTGGGTTAACAAACCATACTGCCAACAAACCGTACTAATCCTGACTTCTACTCACCACATGAGAGATACACATTCCAAACATGTTCTGTAAATATTTTGCTCCGACACTCAAACACACGTACCTTTTCGCGCATCTCTTGACTTTTCTGGCTTTTCACGCACCTGCATCTCCTCTCTCTTCTCTGCCGCTACTGCTACATTTGTCCATAAGTCGGAAGTTAAACTTCTAAACTTCCGTCGATCAATGTTGATCAAGTTTGATGATATTGTCAAGGGGCCAGAGACACTGTATCTCCCAACTGAAATTCCGGGGATGCTTGTGCTTCTTGCATGGTGACACCGAAGAGCGCAACCCCTGTGCAAAGAACGTCAAAGGGCACTGCCACCGCCACTGACTGAGCCCCCCGTTGACTGGAGAATGTTTCGCAAGTTGTCCAAATGGTTGATATGCGCCACACACCCCGCAATGACCGTAGAACAATGGATTGCGGTGATCAGAGACTTCCAAACTCTCCAGATGGTCAAAGTCAAGATGGTTCGAGAACGTGCTATAGACAAAAATCAAGGGAACAAAACTTGTCGGCAGATCGAACAACGGGATACAACAGGTATCATCAGTTCCACCCTCAATACAGGCTGCATCATGGTGATTTTAACCAGCCGGCCCGGAGTAAACTGCGCCAGGCCCACCCTGATGGTAATCTCAGCTATGTGCCCAAGTCTCCACCATGACTTGAACGGCAGCGAAGTATGCCAAGCGTGTTGGCAAACATTGGTGATGCTGACGGCGCGAAACCTGCCCAAAAACCATTCCAAAATATAGCAGGAAAACTTGAGCTCAAATGACAGCATTCCAAGTTAAAACCAAGGCGGTCAGAATTATCCCTAATCATGGATGCCCCCGGGCCTTCCCCAGACATGCGTCATAACTGGCGTTGGGTGAACACACATGGTTGATCAAATCCAATAAGGAAACCGGAATGGTTTCCCCAGCTGTTGTTGCGCTGCGGGGAGAGAGGCCTTTGCCTTTCTTGCCTGCATCCTGTGTGCTAAATCGCGTGACTCCTGCAGCTGCCTGTGGCTGTCTGCTAGACGCCGCTGACAACCCCTGTGGTCAGGCTTGAGCCGCTGAGAATCAGGGCGACAGCAACCACCAGCATCACCACTTCACCCGATGATGATCCCACTCACCACCATTATCACCATTATCCCTAAAATTATACTTAAGTTCGAAGCTTCAATGGAGGCTTTGTCACACTAACGCAATGGAGGAGGCCACCTCAAACATGAAACGCTGGGCTAAGCAATGGCCCATAAAAGCGCAACTTGGAGGGACCTTGTTCTCAGCTTCCCCAAACCCAATTTCATCTTGGAGTGGGGTGCCTCAGTGAGGGAGACCCAGCATTTTTACCAGAACATGCCATGCCCAAGAGGTACCCGACCCTCTGCGGAGATGCCGATAAGATGTAGGTACCCAAGGCTCTGACAAAAAAATGCCGGATCCGAACCCGATTAGTTTACGCGCAATGCAACCCTGACCATTGTATTCCCGAGAGCGTCTGGCGAAGGGTTCTTCCAAAAAAGCAGGTGTCATATACATCTTAATACCGTACATCTTCACATCTGACATCTTCACATTTACAACTCCTTACATCTTCACATCTTACATCTTCACATCTTACACCTTCACATCTTACATTGCACCTTACATCTAACATCTTCACATCTTATATCTTCACATCTTACACCTTATCTCTGACATCTGCACATCTTACATCTTCACATCTTACATCTTACATCTGACATCTCCTTACATATTATCTCCTCACGTTTTCTCTCCTTACGTATTATCTCCTTACGTCTGCTCTCCTTACGCCTTCTCTCCCTACGTCTTCTCTCCTTATGTCTTCTCTCCTTAGGTCTTCTCGCCTTACGTCTTCTCTCCTTGCGTGTTCTTCCCTCAGGTCATCTTTCCTTACAGATTTTCTCTTCTTTCTTGAGCCGCAGGCAGTGCAGACGGGGCACCACAAAACGCAACCCTCTCGCACGAAACGGGTGTCAGGTGTCAAAACGCGAGGTAAAAGTTTATGTTTTGCCTGCCCGGTGCCATCCGCGCACGATTTTGACTTGGCTATCGAATTTTCATCCAAAATTGTGTCAACCACCATTTTTCATTTCGTGGGCGTCGACCCTCTCACACACAAAATGATGTCCGAAGTGCGAAAACTGGGCAAAATTCGGTTTTGACGTCGCGAGTGTCGACCATCTCACACAAAAAATGATCAAAGCTTACCTGTGTAAAAGCTTCTCTGTGTAAAAGCGTCTTTGTGTATAAGCTTGTCTGTGTAAAAAAGCTTCTGTGTGTAAAAGCCTCTATGTGAAAGCTTTTGTGTGCAAAGGCTTCTGTGTGTAAATGTTCCTGTGTAAAAGCTTCCGTGTGTTAAAGCCCCTGTGTGTAAGAGCCTCTGTGTGCAGAAGCTTCTCTGTGTAAAAGCGTCTGTGTAAAAGCTTCTTTGCGTAAAAGCTTTGGGTGTAAAAACCCTTCTGTGTAAAAGCCTCTGTGTGTAAAAGCTTCTGTGTGTAAAAGCCTCTCTGTGGAAAAGCTTCTGTGTGCAAAAGCTTCTCTGTGTAAAAGTGTCTGTGTGTAATGCTTCTCTGTGTAAAAGCTTGTCTGTGTAAAAGCTACTGTGTGCAAAGGACTCTGCGTAAAAGCTTCTTTGTGTCAAAGCTTCTGTGTGTAAAAGTTTCTGGCTTCTGTGTGTAAAAGTTCTTCTATGTAAAAGCGCCTGAGTGTAAAAGCTTCTCAGTGTAAAGGCTTGCGTGTGTGTGAAAGCTTCTCTGCGTAAAAGCTTCTGTGTGTAAAAGCTTCTATGTGTAAAAGCTTCTCCGTGTAAAGGCTTCTCTGTGTAAACGTTTGTCTGTGTAAAAGCTTCTGTGAGTAAAAGCTTCCCTGTGTAAAACCTTCTCTGTGTAAAGGTTTCTGTGTAAAAGTTTCCAGGTGTAAAAGTTTCTGGGTATAAAAGCTCTTCTGTGTAAAAGCGCGCCTGTGTAAAGGCATCAGTGTGTAAAAACTTTCTTTGTGTAAAAGCCCTTCTGTGTAAAGACTCCTGTTTGTAAAAACTTCTGGGTAGAACCTTGTGTGTGTGTGAAAGTGATTTAATTGATGCCATGCATCTTCCATCCGTACATCTTACATCTGCAAATCTTACACATGCTCATCTTGCATCTGCACATCTTTGGTTTCTTTCCTCATGTCTCTGTTCGCTCTCGGGCCACCCGTCGTCTAGTTTTTGAGCATCCACCGAGAATTGATTTATAATATCATTGGGTTTTGGACCCGGGCCCTGCCCCCTTGCGAGAATCTGAACACATGCCTCCGTTTCCAACCCCTTTTCCATCCTTTCCAGCGTCTCTGTGTATCCGCCTTGGCTTGCCCCGAGCTTCAGCAGACCTGCGCGCAAACCAAAGACTTGGCACGCACTGCTTCACTTCAACATGTGTGGCAAACGAGAACTGTTTCTTGGAAAGGGCGCCGTGCAAGTGGCTGCAAACCCCACTCCGACCCAGGTGACCCAGAGCAGCTGCTCAGCTTTTCCCTTGGCAAGTCAAAGGCCCGAAGCTGTTTCCGCCGCCTATGCTGGAGGCGCAGGTGGTGGAGGCAGTGCCGGAGGCATGGACATTGCCACCAAGCGTTCCATCACCTCCTTCTGTGCCATCACGGCATCAGCCTCACTGGATGTCTCCAGCAAGAGCCTGCACGATGTTGCGGGCAGTGGGGTTCGGGGGCCATCATCAGAAAGTGCCTGTGTGGTCTCACATGCATCGACGGGCAAGGGGTGCTGCCAAAAACAGCAGATTGAGCTGCACCTCACACATGGAAGCCGCACACACACACACACGACCTAGCTTGGTTCGTTTTGGATCACATGCGCCTCCAAAGACACGGCAGGTGTTCGAGCCATGGTTGCGCGGCGACATTCTCCAGGGCAACCCAAGGCATCAGCAGGTTGGCCTGAACTGGCATGGCACAGGCGCTCCAAAGCTCATGCTATGACATGTTCCCCACGGCCCATGTGACGTCACATGCGCTGAAAGTGTCCGGGCTGCAAATGCCGTTGGCTAGGAATGGCGGTTGACATGTCTTTCTTCTGCCTGCCTGTTTGTTTGGAGGCATTTTGCGCCTGATCCACCGAAAGTCCGAGCCTTCATAAGCTGAGATCTTAGGCGTTTTTGGAAAGACACTGTAAATGGACTCTTCTCTGTGGCTCTTGGCGGGGCCCCCTTTAAAGGGCCACAGGTGACAAACACCCTCGGGCAAACTGTCTTGACAACTTGTAGGGCGATCTTGTGGCAAACTTTCTCGGACAGCGCTCCAGCGCCGTGTGGATCTTCTACTTTTGGGAAGGCACGCACTGCTGTGCCGGACCCGCTGCAACTTTCCGAAAAACATGGTGGCCGGCAAAGAGAATAAGTCACAAATCACATTTGCGTAAACATCCCATTATTGCATTTTGATTTCTGACCACCTGGAAAACCAAGTCGCCGCAAAAAAAGTGGCACTGAAAAAAGGCCGCCAGGAAATCCTACGTGCGCATAAGAAAGTTGCATATGTTCCTTCTTGAGTATCTGAAGCCTTGGTTCAGAAACTTGAGCATCTTCATTTCAGCCAACAACTAGATGCAAAATATTGACACTGGACTGCTGAAGACTCTTGACAAACAAGAATATAGAAAAGTTAACAAAGGCTGGTAATGGCAAATATACATTGCGCATGAAAGCAAAAAAAGAGTTCAGAGGGTTCTCTTGGCATATCATGGGTGCCTGGAGTATAGGAGTCGAAAGGCCATGGCATGTGCACAGAATGATTTCAATGTGTATTTGTATGTATTTGTGCCTAATGAACCCTACAAAAGCGATCCTTGACCTGCGTACAAAAGTGAAACAAAAAGCGTACAAAAGTGAAACNACAAAAGCGATCCTTGACCTGCGTACAAAAGTGAAACAAAAAGCGTACAAAAGTGAAACAAAAGCGCGCAAAAGTAAAACAAAAAGCGTACAAAAGTGACAAAAAGCGTACAAGAGTGAAACACAAGCGTACAACAGTGAAACAAAAGCGCGCCAAAGTAAAACATAAAGCGTACAAAAGAGTGAAACAAAAGCGTACAAAAGTGAAACAAAAAGCGTACAAAAGAGTGAAACAAAAAGCGTACAAAAGAGTGAAACAAAAAGCGTACAAAAGAGTGAAACAAAAAGCGTACAAAAGAGTGAGACAAAGGCGTATACATATATAAAAGTGAGAAAGCCTACAAAGACAAAACAAATGCGTACAAAAATGCACCAAGGCGATAGAAAGAGAGAGAGTGAGAGACAGAGAGTGAGGTTAAATTGTAAAAAGTGACCGGACGAATTTGATTCATATATCATGTTTGTTTTGTTTCTTTCAGTCGCATTCAGGAAAAAGATGTCACACCTTGATATTGGTGCCTCTTTATGTGCATTGCAACCATTTGTGCACACTGTCGGAACATGTATTTGTAAACTTTAACTTGGGATCAGCGTCTCCATCCAAAGCAAAAAAAGAAACCTCGGGAACGAGAAATCACACACATGGACAAAGAAGTTACGTTTTAAAATTATCATACTAGTACCGGGTTGCTTACTGTTTTTGTTGGCTCTGGTGATTCATCTTGAAAGCATGCTGCCCACCACATGAGACACTTGCAGAAAGAATCAATAAACACACAGGGGTTCCATTACCTGATAATATTTGCATATGTTTGGGATGTCCCAGCCATAGTTGCCCATATCTTCGAGTTGCAAGACTAGGGTGGGCTTGCAATTTTGACAGGCACATGATCCAGGCAGTATCGAAAGATCACTTTTTTTTTTCGCGTCTTGTGGCTTTTCAGAACATGTTTTTTCCCCAAACTGTCTTTCCACCCCCGGCAGCAAGCTGAATAATTACTAAAGGAAATAGCAAGAGGGCAGGAAGAACGAGGTATGCCGCGTGTACTACCAAAGTATCCACGTTTTCGAGGAGTTGCTACTTGGTCGCCATAATTTCCCTGAAGTCGCTTTGAACATTTTGATTGCCGCAATACTCTGAATCAGGCTGCCGCCATTACTTGTCTATTTTGGTGGACTGCTTGAGCACTCTAGACCCTACCAATGTTGGTCATTTCTATCCAAAAGCCCCGTAAAAAAACAAGTACGGAATCGTGCGGAAAAATACGCCACTTTTTCAGCAAAATGTCACAACTTACTTTTGTACGGTGTCATTTTTTTCAATTTTTGAATTTTGGGTATATAAAACAATGGGCAAATATCCTTTTGCAAAGCACTGCGCTAGATGACGCCAGATGCAAAGTCAGGGACTCAATCATACAATTGCCATGAAACTTGCCCCTTGCCATTGGTCCACCCGCTGAATTTGCACAAATTGCTTTCTGTAGCATTGTGAGGGTGATCTACGGGGGTGACAAGAAAAAAACGTGCGAATTTGATGGAGGAACAGCTGAGAAACAACGCCCAAATTACAAAGAATCATTGCTTGCACACAAGTGCCATTTTCCAGGAGCCTTGGCCCAGAAACTTGAACATGTGCACTTCAGCATCTTCAGCCAACAGAAATTTGACTCTGAACTGCTGAAGACTCTTGACAAACAAGAATATAGACAAGTTAACAAAGGCTGGTAATGGCAAATATACATTGCGCATGAAAGCAAAAAAAGAGTTCAGAGGGTTCTCTTGGCATATCATGGGTGCCTGGAGTACAGGAGTCGAAAGGTCATGGCATGTGCACAGAATGACTTCAATGTGTATTTGTATGTATTTGTGCCTAATGAACCCTACAAAAGCGATCCTTGACCTGCGTACAAAAGTGAAACAAAAAGCGTACAAAAGTGAAACNTTCAATGTGTATTTGTATGTATTTGTGCCTAATGAACCCTACAAAAGCGATCCTTGACCTGCGTACAAAAGTGAAACAAAAAGCGTACAAAAGTGAAACAAAAGCGCGCAAAAGTAAAACAAAAAGCGTACAAAAGTGANACAAAAGCGATCCTTGACCTGCGTACAAAAGTGAAACAAAAAGCGTACAAAAGTGAAACAAAAGCGCGCAAAAGTAAAACAAAAAGCGTACAAAAGTGAAACAAAAAGCGTACAAAAATGAAACAAAAAGCGTACAAAAGAGAGGGAGGCAGAGAAATGCATGCAAAAAGGTGCATCATGCATCAAAAGCAAATTTTTGCACGATGGAAACAGCAGGAAAAACATGAAGCAATTGCTTATTATAATGCATGTGCATCACGCGTACTTGGTCGAAACCGTAACATCCGAATTCGCATATTTCACCATACCTGGTACAACAATCAAGAACTGCAAAAACATGTGAGCGAAAAAAGCACACAAATGGAAAACATGCAAGATGTTTCCCGTTTTTGGTGAGAACCTGGCCTTCGTTTGAGCACCTGACTTCTTCCTCTTTCTGTTGGCGCTGATGATTTTTCTTGAAAGCATGCTGCCCACCACATGAGACACTTGCAGAAAGAATCAGTAAACACACAGGGGTTCCATTACCTGATAATACTTGCATATGTTTGGGATGTCCCAGCCATAGTTGCCCATATCGTCGAGTTGCAAGACTAGGATGGACTTGCAATTTTGACAGGCAAATGATCCAGGCAGTATCGAAAGATCACTTTTTTTTTTCGCATCTTGTGGCTTTTCAGAACATGTTTTTTTCCCAAACTTGCTTTCCACTCCCGGCAGCAAGCTGAATAATTACTAAAGGAAATAGCAAGAGGGAAGGAAGAACGAGGTATGCCGCGTGTATTACCAAAGTATCCACGTTTTCGAGGAGTTGCTACTTGCTCGCCATAATTTCCCTGAAGCCGCCTGGAAAATTCTAGGCGCCGCAAAAAAGTGGACACTTTGGCGTTGCAGGCACTTCTGTCGCACACTCACGCCGATGCGTCTAGCACATTCACCAATGGTGCAAGCTTCTCAGGCGTTAAGCTCGCCATGAAAGGCGCACACTCACAGACCAAAAGGGTCTCAACTGTCCCTAGCGCGCGTGTCATGGGTTATATAAATCCGCGATGTGAGGCCTGCATTTCCAGAAAGCTGCCCCCGACTTTGTCCCGATACGCAGCTGCGCTAGCTGCTGTCGGACCCGTGGATGGCACACAATCACAGCAGGTGTGCCAGCAAGTAGTTCATGATGGAGTGCATAAGTCACATTTGATCAGTTTGCAGTCCTGCAGCATCTGGTGAAAGCCCCGGAGTGCAGCCAGGAGACCAGCAGCAAAGCTGCTGCGTAGTAGTTCACCCTGGCTGCTGCATCTGGCCCCAGGATGTGCAAATTGTGCCTTACCACCCGAGCAACACAGGCTGGCACAAATCACGGTTCAACCATGTTCAACCTTTTCCAGAAAAAAAAGGGTAGTGAATGATCCGTCATGGCTAAAGGGCCGTGGTGCATGCGCTGTGGCCCGCGGCACTTCAGCTCAGGAGGCAAAGTGCCAACGCAGCCGGAGTTCCTGAAGTGAGCCGGAAGGTCTAGGAAAAAGGCCGTGCTGTGGAAACTGTTTTGGCGTCTGCATGCTACGCTTGACATGTGGACCTACTGGCACAGCAAAGGCGTGTAAAAGCCTCTTGCGAAGCCATCTCCCTCATGTTGCCTCTTGGCTTTGCCCCGACAAGGCTCTGGCACGGGGGCATGAATATGTCCAACAGCGTCATATGCACCCGTCCATCAGGCCTGCTCTCCAGGACAACATCCTGGGAGTGCAAATCCCAGATCACATGGTTCGCCCGCACCAGGTATGTTGACACTGATGCAACCTGCGAAGGCACCTGAAAGGTTTCGGCACCGGTGAGCCATCGAAGCAGCAACGTCAAAGTGCAATCGTGCAACACGTGAAAAATTGAATGCAGCCTGGTTGTAAGCAATCTGCAAGCAACGTGCCTGTGAGAGCTGACTGAATGAGAGTTGTGGGATCGCAGTTTGCCACGCAGAGCCCTGAACAAAGCGCCAAATGGTTGCAGAACCAAGTTTTTCGAAAGCCATCACCAGGTTGTCATGACCTAGGATCAAGCCGAGCAATGTGATAACTTGGACCAAGTGTGGCTCACAGAAACAGGGTCGCGACAGCTATTCCCCACCGTGATACCAGAGTGGGAATAGAGACGCCAACCCGACCGCCCATCTGAGACCAGCGCTGAGGCAGCATGCACGCCGAAACTCCGCATGCAACACCGGTTCAGGTGGCACAGGGCCACCCTGTCGCGGAACCTTTGCCGCCAGAACTTTGCCGTATCCTCAGCGGGTGCGGTTTTGCCATGTGACGTGATAAAAGGCAGGCAGCAACCGTGCGGCCAACAGACAAGGCGCTTCGAGAGACGTAGACTTCTCCATATAATCCACCGCCCAACCTCTCTTCAAGGACCAAGGCTTCCTGGCACGCGCTGCGTCTCTAATCTGAAAGAGGAGACCAAGCTGCGGAAGCCTGCTGACCGACAGCAATTCAACAAAGATAATTAGGGAGCTGAGCCACGAATGATCTCAAACCGCTTCTGGGCCTCCGTGTGCGCACCGGCAAAGAGGAAGTCTGCATACACCTCGTTGCGGCGCCTCTTGAGCTCCTCTGCATGTTCCTGGACGGAAGCTGCGATGAGTCAGGGGAAACCATTCGTGACCTATGCCGTCGCATACCTACGCGACGTTGCGCTTCAACCCCGCTCCTGCGCTGCGAAATGGGCAAAAGTGCCCAGCACACAGGTGGCTGCCAGCTGCAGGGCACAGGCAACCTTCGAGAAAAGAGAGCCGCCGGCCTCAGAAATCCAAGCATTTTAAGCGCCTGGAGCTTCCTCACAGAATGGCACGAGTTGCTCCCCTAACCAGAGCAGAATTGAGGTGCCACAAACTGAAAGTACCTCACATCGTCTGGATCCCTGTCCAAGATTCCGCTTCAAGAAGTACCGTTGCAGCCAACTTCGCCACTGTTTTCAAAAACGCTGGAACCAGAAGGCTGCAAGGCAAGCTAAAAGCTGTGCAAAGCAAGCAAAGCAAGCTTTTGACCATGCAAGCATCTTCCGACAAGACTTCAGCCAAGTCATTCTCGGTGAAAAATTCACAGCAATGTCGCCATGTTCATTCTTCAACAAAGTAGCGGTTAAAATGGTTGAAGATGTGAGTGCGTCATGGTGCATCACGGTGCATCACGGTATGTGGCAGAAGTTGGGCACCCAAATCATCACCAACATTGGTCGCAAAACATCAGAGAGTCTGTGAGTAGCTTACCTCCATGTCCCTCCCGCCGTGCTGTCGCACCTGCCCTGTCGCGCATCCCAGGCTCCGCTCCCCTCTGCGGAGACACCTCCAGGTTTACATCCGAACTTCATCGAACATCGTTTAGCTTTCGATACGCTGGTTTCTCTGGGACCGAGTTTCTGCTAACTGCCCCTGACAATGAGTCAAGGTCGTGGGTTGCTTCCAGCGCAGAATCACCATCTGGTTCCACAAGTTCAACAGCAACAGATGTGGTGGATGCTTATCGTGCTTCTCTCAATTCCGCAAGTCTGTTTAGCACAATCAAGTACAGAAATTAAAGGACCGGATAACCCCACAAGTCAACTCCTTCCGAGAAGCACCAAACAGATGTGAAATGAGATGGTACAGGCAGGAAAGAGAAAGGACATAGTGGAAGAAAAATTGTGTTCAAGAACTTGAGTGTGACAGTGCTGCGTGTGACCAGGATGTGTGTCAAAGAGTTGTGTGTGACAGAGTTGTGCGTGACAAGGTTGTGTGTGACAGAGTTGTGTGTGAAAGTGCTGTGTGTGACCAGGTTGTGTGTCANGCGTGACAAGGTTGTGTGTGACAGAGTTGTGTGTGAAAGTGCTGTGTGTGACCAGGTTGTGTGTCAAAGAGTTGTGTGTGACAAGGTTGTGTGTGAAAGTGCTGTGCGTGACCAGGTTGTGTGTCAAAGAGTTGCGTGTGACAAGATTGTGTGTGAAAGAGTGCTGGGTGACAAGGTTGTGTGTNTGCTGTGCGTGACCAGGTTGTGTGTCAAAGAGTTGCGTGTGACAAGATTGTGTGTGAAAGAGTGCTGGGTGACAAGGTTGTGTGTGAAAGAGTTGTGTGCAAAAGTGCTGTGTGTGACCAGGTTGTGTGTCAGAGAGTTGTGTGTGACAAGGTTGTGTGTGAAAGAGTTGTGTGTGAAAGTGCTGTGTGTGTGTGACAAAGTTGTGTGTGAAAGAGTTGTGTGTGACAAAGTTGTGTGTAAGTTGTATGTGGAAGTGCCCTGTGTGAAAGACTTGTGTGTGTGTGTGTGTGTGTGTGACAATCAGTCAAAGAGTTGTGTGTGAAAGTGCTGTGTGTGACCAGGATGTGTGTCAAAGAGTTGTGTGTGACAAGGTTGTGTGTGNTGTGTGTGTGTGTGACAATCAGTCAAAGAGTTGTGTGTGAAAGTGCTGTGTGTGACCAGGATGTGTGTCAAAGAGTTGTGTGTGACAAGGTTGTGTGTGTGAAAGAATTCAGTGTGACAAGGTTGTGTGTGAAAGAGTTGTGCGTGAAAGTGCTGTGTGTGACCAGGTTGTGTGTCAAAGAGGTGTGTGTGTGTGTGTGTGACAAGGTTGTGTGTGTGTGAGTGTGAAAATGTTGTGTGTGAGCGCCACGACTGCCACACAAAACGAAGGCAGATGTCACCAAGCGCCATGCCTGCCACACAAAACGGATGCAGATGTGACCAAGTGCCACGCCTGCCACGCAAAACGAAGGCAGATGTCGCCAAGTGCCACGCCTGCCACTTGAAAGGAATGCGGCGTCACAGGGACCCAGCGGCGACCAAGGCCGCCACCAGAGCCAGCCCAGTGCCGTAAGTGCCACGCCTGCCACACAAGACGAAGGCAGATGTCACNCAGAGCCAGCCCAGTGCCGTAAGTGCCACGCCTGCCACACAAGACGAAGGCAGATGTCACCATGCGCCACGCCTGCCACACAAAACGAAGGCAGATGTCGCCAAGTGACCAAGCGCCACGCCTGCCACGCAAAAGGAACGCGGCGTCACAGGGACCCAGCGGCGACCAAGGCCGCCACCAGAGCCAGCCCAGTGCCGTAAGTGCCACGCCTGACACACAAAACGAAGGCAGATGTCACCAAGCGCCACGCCTNACCCAGCGGCGACCAAGGCCGCCACCAGAGCCAGCCCAGTGCCGTAAGTGCCACGCCTGACACACAAAACGAAGGCAGATGTCACCAAGCGCCACGCCTGCCACACAAAACGAAGGCCGATGTCGCCAAGTGCCACGCCTGCCACGCAAAAGAGGCGCGGCGTCACAGGAACCCAGCGGCGACCAAGGCCGCCACCAGAGCCAGCCCAGTGCCGTAAGTGCCACGCCTGNTGCCACGCCTGCCACGCAAAAGAGGCGCGGCGTCACAGGAACCCAGCGGCGACCAAGGCCGCCACCAGAGCCAGCCCAGTGCCGTAAGTGCCACGCCTGCTACACAAAACGAAGGCAGATGTCACCAAGCGCCACGCCTGCCACACAAAACGAAGGCAGATGTCGCCAAGTGACCAAGCGCCACGCCTGCCACTTGAAAGGAACGCGGCGTCACAGGAACCCAGCGGCGACCAAGGCCGCCACCAGAGCCAGCCCAGTTCCTTAAATGCCACGCCTGCTACACAAGACGAAGGCAGATGTCACCAAGCGCCACGCCTGCCACGCAAAACGAAGGCAGATGTCGCCAAGTGACCAAGCGCCACGCCTGCCACTTAAAAGGAAGGCGTCACAGGGACCCGGCGACCAAGGCCGCCACCAGAGCCAGCCCAGTGCCGTAAGTGCCACGCCTGCCACACAAAACGAAGGCAGATGTCGCCAAGCGCCACGCCTGCCACGCAAAAGGAACGCGGCGTCACAGGGACCCAGCGGCGACCAAGGCCGCCACCGGAGCCAGCCCAGTGCCGTAAGTGCCACGCCTGCCACACACAACGAAGGCAGATGTCACCAAGTGCTACGCCTGCCACGCAAAAGGAACGCGGCGTCACAGGGAGCCAGCGGCGACCAAGGCCGCCACCAGAGCCAGCCCAGTGCCGTAAGTGCCACGCCTGCCACACAAAACGAAGGCAGATGTCGCCAAGTGCCACGCCTGCNGCGGCGACCAAGGCCGCCACCAGAGCCAGCCCAGTGCCGTAAGTGCCACGCCTGCCACACAAAACGAAGGCAGATGTCGCCAAGTGCCACGCCTGCCACTTGAAAGGAACGCGGCGTCACAGGGACCCAGCGGCGACCAAGGCCGCCACCAGAGCCAGCCCAGTGCCGTAAGTGCCACGCCTGCCACACAAGACGAAGGCAGATGTCACCATGCGCCACGCCTGCCACACAAAACGAAGGCAGATGTCACCAAGTGCCACGCCTGCCACACAAAACTAAGGCAGATGTCGCCAAGTGCCATGTGTGACAATGTTGTGTGTGTGTGCGAGTTGTGTGTGTGTGTGTGTGTGTGTGACAATGTTGTGTGTGTGAGAGTTGTGTGTGAGTGTGTGTGAGAGTTGTGTGTGACAATGTTGTGTGTGTGTGTGCGGGTTGTGTGTGACAATGTTGTATGTGTGAGAGTTAGTGTGTGACAATGTTGTATGTGTGAGAGTTGTGTGTGACAATGTTGTGTGTGCGAGGGTTGTGTGTGACAATGTTGTGTGTGTGAGAGTTGTGTGTGACAATGTTGTGTGTGTGAGAGTTGTGTGTGACAATGTTGTGTGTGTGTGTGTGTGAGAGTTGTGTGTGACAATGTTGTATGTGTGTGAGAGTTGTGTGTGACAATGTTGTGTGTGTGTGTGTGCGAGAGTTGTGTGTGACAATGTTGCGTGTGTGAGAGTTGTGTGTGACAATGTTGTGTGTGTGTGAGAGTTGTGTGTGACAATGTTGAGTGTGTGCGGGTTGTGTGTGACAATGTTGTATGTGTGAGAGTTAGTGTGTGACAATGTTGTGTGTGTGAGAGTTGTGTGTGACAATGTTGTGTGTGTGCGAGAGTTGTGTGTGACAATGTTGTGTGTGTGTGAGAGTTGTGTGTGACAATGTTGTGTGTGTGAGAGTTGTGTGTGACAATGTTGTATGTGTGAGAGTTGTGTGTGACAATGTTGTGTGTGTGAGAGTTGTGTGTGACAATGTTGTATGTGTGAGAGTTGTGTGTGACAAAGTTGTATGTGTGGGAGGAGACGCGGGAGGAGGAGGCAGGAGGAGGCGGCGGGAGGTGCAAAGCAAAGAACAAAAACCCCACACAATGTTGTGGGGAATAAGATCACTAAAGACAATTTATGATAAGAATGAACCGCAGATGGCCTACAAGTAAAACCCGCACGAGGCGGGTGGCGGAAGTTTCCAAAAGAAGAGAAGCTTAAGAATATAGGATCGCAACACAAGTTTTGCCTATAGGAGCTGGCGCGAGGAATCACGGCTTCGCAACTCTGCTCAACACACTCGTCATCATCTTGCTCCAGTGTCTCCATCTCCTCTCGACTCTTTTGGAACGATTCTCATCTCTTCCCACCTTTTCTCAGCTTTTTTTCTGCTTTCAATCTCTTCTCGCAGCTATTCTTGGAAATGGTCCAATGCATCCCATCTCATCTCATCTCATGCCGTGTTTTCTCAATGTCTTTCCATTCATCTCATTGTATCTCATTTCATCTCATCTCATATCGCCTCTTCTTTTCTCAACTCTTCTCAGCTGATCACAACTGTTCTCATCTTTTCGAATGTCATCTGAATTCTTCTCAGGTTGTCTCAACGCAGGTCTTCTAAGCTCTTCACCGCTCTTCTCATGCCAGTTCTTCTCAAACAAGTCTACACAGAGAAGCTTTTACACTTGGAAGCTTTTACACAGAGAAGTCCTTACAGAGAGAAACTTTCACACACACAAGCTTTTACACGAACAAGTCTTTACACAGAGAAGCTTTTACGCAGAGAAGCTTTTACACAGAGAAGCTTTTACGCAGAGAAGCTTTTACACAGAGAAGCTTTTATATACACAGAGAAGCTTTTACACAGAGAAGCTTTTACACAGGGAAGCTTTTACACAGAGAAGCTTGTACTACAAAGCTTGCACAAAGCACGTCCCAGTACTACTTCGTACTACAAAGCTTACACAAACCTCTTCCAAGTACTCCTTCGTACTACAAAGCTTGCACAAAGCACTTCCCAGTACTACTTCGTACTACAAAGCTTGCACAAAGCACTTCCCAGTACTACTTCGTACTACAAAGCTTGCACAAAGCACTTCCCAGTACTACTTCGTACTACAAAGCTTGCACAAAGCAATTCCCAGTACTACTTCGTACTACAAAGCTTGCACAAAGCACTTCCCAGTACTACTTCGTACTACAAAGCTTGCACAAAGCTCTTACCAGTACTACTTCGTACTACAAAGCTTGCACGCAGCACTTCCCCAGTACTACTTCTTCTCTTCTTGTCTGAACTCTCCTCAGCTGATCACAAGTGTTCTTATCTCTTCTCATGCCACCTGAGCTTCTCTCATCTCTTCTCAGTTCATCCAAATTCTTCTCAGCTTGTCTCAGCTCAGCTCTCCTAAGTTCTTCACCGCTCTTCTCATGCCAGTTCGTCTCAAACAAGCCCCTTACACAGAGAAGCTTTTACACACAGAAGCTTTTACACAGAGAAGGCTTTACACAAAGAACTCTTTACACAGAGAAGCTTTTACACAGAGAAGCTTTTACACAGAGAAGCTTTGACACAGAGAAATCTTTACACAGAGATGCTTTTACACAGAGAAGCTTTTACACAGAGAAGCTTTTACACATAGAAGCTTTTACACAGAGAAGCTCTTACACACAGAAGCTTTGACACAATGAAAGCTTCACACAGGGAACCTTTGACACAAGTCTGCCGAAAATTGCAGCTCCAAAACCAGATCTCGACGCCGAAGGCAAAAAAAGCACGATTTTGAAGACTTTTTAATAGGACTTTTCATAGGAAAATCACCAGCGCCAAAACGGATAAACTCTGCTGACAAGTCACCATCGCAGCCTGGATGCAGCCATTCCAATACGATTTACAATGTCTAGCTGCAAAACACAATAGTATTACGCACGCAGCCGTGGCAGCGAGGAACCTTGACGCAGCCATTACACTGCGATTTGCAGACATCGAGTTGCAAAACACACTTGAATCGCAACACAATGCTACACAAGAAATTGCCTTGCAACAGCAGATCCAATGCACGCAGTTTGTCAACACAAACAGAATACAATAGCACAGCGTCAACAGAGAAACAAAAAAGCCACCTTGAGAGCCTTACTCCCATTGCCAGCGCCGTTCGAGCTAGATCCGACGGCAAACGNTAGCACAGCGTCAACAGAGAAACAAAAAAGCCACCTTGAGAGCCTTACTCCCATTGCCAGCGCCGTTCGAGCTAGATCCGACGGCAAACGGCGACGCCTGAGACCCTCGCGCGCGCGAGCCAACTTTTCACCGCAACGGAACCTTTCCGTTTACCCAACAAAACACAATGTTTCGTGCAAATCCTAACATCCAAATCTCATCCTTGATGTAGCAATTCCAATGCACACTGCAAACACTGGCTTGCAAACCGCAATCGAATCGCAACACAGTGCTACACGAGAACTTGCCTTGAAGCAGCAGTTCCAATGCACAAAGCACAACAACACATGCAATACACAAAAGCACAGCGTCAACAGAGAAACCAAAAGGTCACCTTGAGAGCCTTACTCCCATTGCCAGCGCCGTTCGAGCTAGATCCGACGGCAAACGGCGACGCCTAAGACCGTCGCGCGCGCGAGCCAACTTGTCACCGCAACGGAACCTTTCCGTTTACCCGAAACAACACAATGTTTCGTGCAAATCCTAACATTCAAATCTCATCCTTGATGTAGCAATTCCAATGCTCACTGCAAACACTGGCTTGCAAAATACACTTGAATCGCAACACAATGCTACACAAGAAATTGCCTTGCAACAGCAGATCCACTGCACGCAGTTTGTCAACACAAATAGAATACAATAGCACAGCGTCAACAGAGAAACAAAAAAGCCACCTTGAGAGCCTTACTCCCATTGCCAGCGCCGTTCGAGCTAGATCCGACGGCAAACGNTAGCACAGCGTCAACAGAGAAACAAAAAAGCCACCTTGAGAGCCTTACTCCCATTGCCAGCGCCGTTCGAGCTAGATCCGACGGCAAACGGCGACGCCTAGGACCGTCGCGCGCGCGAGCCAACTTTTCACCGCAACGGAACCTCCGTTTACCCGAAAAAACACAATGTTTCGTGCAAATTCTAACATTCAAATCTCATCCTTGATGTAGCAATTCCAATGCACACTGCAAACACTGGCTTGCAACACAGTGCTACACGAGAACTTGCCTTGAAGCAGCAGTTCCAATGCACAAAGCACAACAACACATGCAATACACAAAAGCACAGCATCAACAGAGAAACCAAAAGCTCACCTTGAAAGCCTTACTCCCATTGCCAGCGCCCTTCGGGCTAGATCCGACGGCAAACGGCGACGCCTAAGACTGTCGCGCGCGCGAGCCAACTTTTCAACGCAACGGAACCTCTCCGTTTACCCGACAAAACACAATGTTTCGTGCAAATCCTAACATTCAAATCTCATCTTTGATGTAGCAGTTCCAATGCAAACTGCAAACGCTGCATTGCAAAACACAATAGAATCTTCATCCTTGATGTAGCAGTTCCAATGCAAACTGCAAACGCTGCATTGCAAAACACAATAGAATCCTATCCTTGGTGCAACAATTCCAATGCAACCTTCAGCAACTGAGCCTCCAACTCTACTTCAGGCACATGCCAACCTGACACAATGATCTTTGGGCTAATGAGAATGTGACTTAATGATCTCTTCACGCAGGTGCCCACCTGACAGTAACTCGGAGTTTCTCTACGACACTTCCTTTGACAAAGCTTGCACAAAGTTCTTCCCAGTCTACTTCGTACTACAAAGCTTGCACAAAGCTCTTCCCAGAAATACTTTGTACTACTAAAGCTTGCACAAAGCACTTCCCCAGTACTACTTCGTACTACAAAGCTTGCACAAAGCTCTTCCCAGTACTACTTCGTACTACAAAGCGTGCACAAAGCACTTCCCAGTACTACTTCGTACTACAAAGCTTGCACAAAGCACTTCCCAGTACTACTTCGTACTACAAAGCTTGCACAAAGCACTTCCCAGTACTACTTCGTACTGCAAAGCTTGCACAAAGCACTTCCCAGTACTACTTCGTACTACGAAGCTTGCACAAAGCATTTTCCCAGTACTCCTTCGTACTACAAAGCTCGCAAAACACTAGACAACGGATGGCCCGAGAGCAAAGAGAAGTATAGTGAGATATGTAACTGTGAAGATCGTATAACATGAAACATACAGAGAGGAAAATATGAAGATGTCTCAAAGAAAGAAGATGTGAATGTATAAGGGTAACAAAAAAGATTGATGAGTATGTGAAGATGTGAGGATGTGAAGATGTGAAGATGTGTGATGTGACGAGATGAAGATGTGAGTATTTGAAGATGTTAGGATGCGATGAGGTGAAGATGTGAATATGTCAAGATGTGAAGATGTGATGATGTGAAGACGGGAAGATGCGCAGAAAAAAAAAGACGTCAAAGACGCTTTTGCAATCTTTTGCACAGAAACGCTTTTACACACAGACCCTTTCTTTTACACACAAACGCTTTTACACACAGGCCCTTTTACACGGAGACCCTTTTACACACAGACCCTTTTACACGCCGACCCTCTTACGCACAAGCGCTTTTACACACCAACGCTTTTACACACAAACCCTCTTACACACAGAAGCTTTTACACACAGACGCTTTCCACACAGACCCTTTTACACACAGACCCTCTTACACACAGAGGCTTTTACACACAGACGGTTGTACACAGTCACAGGCCCTTTTACACACAGAGCTTTTACACACAGACGCTTTTACACACAGACCCTTTTACACACAGACCCTTTTACACGGAGACCCTTTTACACACAAGCGCTTTTGCACACAAACACTTTTACACTTTTTACACATACACCCTTTTACACACAGATGCTTTTACACACAGACGCTTTTACACACAGATGCTTTTACACACAAACGCTTTTACACACAGACGCTGCGCTTTTACACACAGACCCTTTTACACACATACGCTTTTACACACAGACGCTTTTACACACAGATGCTTTCACACACAAGCGCCTAAACACACACACTCACACATTTACACACAGATGCTTTTTACACACAAGCGCTTTTACACACAGACCCTTTTACACACAGAAGCTTTTACACACAGACGCTTTTACACACAGACCTTTTTACACACAGAAGCTTTTACACACAGACCCTCTGACACACAGATGCTTTTACACACAGACGCTTTTACACACAGACGCTTTTACACACAGACCCTTTTACAAACAAGCGCTTTTACACACAAACGCTTTTGCACACAAATGCTTNCTTTTACACACAGACGCTTTTACACACAGACGCTTTTACACACAGACCCTTTTACAAACAAGCGCTTTTACACACAAACGCTTTTGCACACAAATGCTTTTACACACAGACGCTTTTACACACAGACCCTTTTACACACAGACCCTTTTACACGGAGACCCTTTTACACACAAGCGCTTTTGCACACAAACACTNGCTTTTACACACAGACGCTTTTACACACAGACCCTTTTACACACAGACCCTTTTACACGGAGACCCTTTTACACACAAGCGCTTTTGCACACAAACACTCTTACACATACACCCTTTTACACACAGATGCTTTTACACACAGACGCTTTTACACACAGACGCTTTTACACACAGACGCTTTTGCACACAGACCTTTTTACACACAGACACTTTTACACACAGACGCTTTTACACACAGACGCTTTTACAAACACCCCCTTTTACACACAAACCCTCTTACACACAGACGCTTTTACACACAGACCCTTTCACACACAGACGCTTTTACACACAAACACTTTTACACACAGACGCTTTTACACACAAACACTTTTACACACAGACCATTTTACACAGAATTGCTTTTACACACAGACCCTCTCACACATAGAAGCTTTTACACGCAAACCCTTTTACACACAGAGGCTTCTACACAGAGAAGTAAAATCGCAATTTTACCTCAGTTTTTGACGATCGTACCTCATTTCGTGCGTAAGGGTTGCAATAGACACCTCAAATTCGCAATTTTATTTCAGTTTTTGACGATCGAATTTCATTTCGTGGGGGAAAGGTTGCTCCGGGACAGTTGAAATCGCCATTTTACCTCAGTTTTTGACGATCGTACCTCATTTCGTGCGGAAGGGTTGCAATAGACACCTCAAAGTCACAATTTTACTTCAGTTTTTGACGATCGAACCTCATTTCGTGCGGGAAAAGTTGCTCCGGGACAGTTGAAATCGCAATTTTACCTCAATTTTTGCTGATCGACCTTCATTTCGTGGCGGGATGGGTTGCTCCGCGACAGTTGAAATCGCAATTTTTACGGCAGTTTTTGACGAACCAAAATTTCATTTCGTGCGGCAAGGCTTGCTCCGGGACAGTTGAAATCGCAATTTTACCTCAGTTTTTGACGATCGTACCTCATTTCGTGCGTAAGGGTTGCAATAGACACCTCAAAGTCACAATTTTACTTCAGTTTTTGACGATCGAACCTCATTTTGCGCGGGAAAAGTTGCTCCGGGACAGTTGAAGTCACAATTTTATTTCAGTTTTTGACGATCGAACCTCATTTCGTGCTGGAGGGGTTGCTCCGGGACACTTGAAATCGCAATCTTGCCGCAGTTTTTGACGATCGACTATCATTCGTGCGGGAAGGCTTGCTCCGGGACAGTTGAAATCGCAATTTTACCGCAGTTTTTGACGATCGAACCTCATTTCGTGCGAAAGGGTTGACGTTTCGTGGCGGCTTGTCGGCACTGCTCGCAGCCTAAAGAGAGAAAGAAAAAGGAGGAGAGAGAGAGGGAGAGAGAGAGGGAGAGAGAGAGAGAGAGAGAGAGAGAGAGAGAAAGAAAGAAAGAAAGAAAGAAAGAAAGCAAGAAAGAAAGAAAGAAAGAAAGAAATAAAGAAAGAAAGAGAATGTGAAGATGTGAAGATGTGAGGATGTGAGGGTCTGAAGATGTGAAGATGTGAAGATGTGAAGATGTGAAGATGTGAGGATGTGAAGGTGTGAGGATGTGAGGATGTGAGGATTTAAGGTGTAAAGATGTGAAGATGTGAAGATGTAAGGCTGTGGATGTGAGGATGTGAAGATGTGAGGATGTGAAGATGTGAGGATGTGAGGATGTGAGGATGTAAGATGTGAAGATGTAGGATGTGAAAATGTATGACAGATCTTTACTTTTAGAAGAACCCTTCGCTCAGTCGCTCTCTTGAATAAAAGAATTGCCCACAGAGGTAACAGAAACTGAAGCTCCAAAACCGAATCTCGATGGTACTACTTAGGTGAGATTTTAAATTATAATTCAAGTTATAACCCTAGTTATAACATGTTATAACATACTTAGTAAGTCATAATTTTCTTCATAATTTCCAANGAGATTTTAAATTATAATTCAAGTTATAACCCTAGTTATAACATGTTATAACATACTTAGTAAGTCATAATTTTCTTCATAATTTCCAATAATTTTTTTCGCTATGAAAAAGTGATCCTTGAAACTGCTCAAATTTTACTCTTTTTGCGTTTTTTGGAGATTGGGCTTTGCAGCGGTTTCAACTGCTCACAAAATGTTCAAAAGGATTTACATAAATGTCATAATCTATTGGNTACTCTTTTTGCGTTTTTTGGAGATTGGGCTTTGCAGCGGTTTCAACTGCTCACAAAATGTTCAAAAGGATTTACATAAATGTCATAATCTATTGGATTAAACGGGGTGTGAATATACTGTAGTCCGTGTTGCAAATGTGAAGCTGACTTTACTTCAAACAGAGCTCAAACATGGGGAACCTTTTTCTATTTCCAGACTCATTGGGGGGGACCTCAACCCAAAAAACGAAAAAACCTTGGAAAAACCCGAAAAACAAAAAACAAAAACAACAATATGTTCAGACTCTTTGGACTGGGGTGGGGGGCTAGGCAAGAGTCCCAAAATAGTTTTTTTTCTTATGTTTTTTGTTTGTCCAATGTTTTGTTGTTTTCTGCTTTCTGTGTGTGTGTGTGTGTTTTCTATTTTCTAAAGAGGGAAGGCCTTTGTTATTTTCTGGAGGTGGCCCTGTTTGTGATTTTTTTCTAAGCAGGTAGTGTCAACCTCTGTTCAGAAGAAGAAAAAATATTGCATCTTTTTCAAGGAAACTTGCATTAAGTCATGCCGCACTAGGGGCTTTCTCAAGGATTTCTGTAGGATTTCTATGGGCTGTGCAGTCACAGGCTCAATCTTGCAGTCTTGGTTCAAACCAATTTTTTGGCTAATTTTTGAAACAAATGTTTTCCCAAATGATCAAGTTCCTTACTAAAACACCTTCAAAAAACATCACTTTGAGATGCTCACAAAGGGAACCCCACATGAGCCCACGTCCCCCTCAAAAAATAGGCGGAGTTCCCCCCAATTAATCAACACCCTTGGCCCTTTGAGATTTCTTTTTGAAAAGGAAAATCAATTGAAAGTAGATTGATACCAATTAAAATCCCTACTTAAGTTCATGATCCTGATTTTTAATTATACGATTTCTATTGGATTTCTCTGGGTTTTCTTTGCGCTTCCCATAGGATTTCTAAATGATTTCTATGGGAATTCTGAAGGATTTCTATAGTGTTTCTAAAAGCTTCTACAAGATGTCTATCGGAATTCTATGATAGAATTCCTATAGGATTTCTGTGGGATTTCTGATAAGATTTCTATGGGGTTTCTGTGGAATTTCTATAGGATTCCTATAAGATTTCTATAAGATTTCTGTTGGATTTCCATAGGATTCCTATACGCTTTCTATGGGGTTTCTAGAGGATCATGTGGAATTTCTGTATGATTTCTATGTGATTCCTATAGGATTCCTATAGGATGTTTATGGGATTTCTATGGGATTACCATGGAATTCCTATAGGATTTCCATGGAAGTTCCATTGCGGTTTCTATGGGGTTCCTATAAGACTTCTATGGGATCGCTATGGTTTTTTCCTATAGGGTTCCTATGGATTCCTGTGGGATTTAATTGGGATTCCTAGGGTTTCTATCGGAATTTATTGATAATATCAATCGAACACTTTACTAATCCCGAGATCTCTTTCAGGCTCAAAAGACAAAATCATTTGAAAGTAGATTGATATCACTTGAAATCCTCACTAATTAATCTTTACGCATTTTTTGTTTAGAAAGAAAATCAATTCAAAACAAATGGATTTCAATTGAAATCCTTGCTTCTCCGTTAGATTTAAAGGAAAATCTATTGAATTTAACTGATTTGAATCGAAATCTTTACTTTTCCTTGAGATTTAAAAGGAAAAACACTTGAACGTGCATTGATTTCAGTTGAAATCCTTGCTTCTCCCTTTAGATTTAAAAGGAAAATAATTGAAAGTAAACTGATTTCAATTGAAGTCCCACTTTTGGTTTTTGGGTCGAACATGCAAACATATGAAAATTTGATTTCAGAGCTGGCACCGTATACCACCCGTATACCACCCGTATACCACCCATATACCTCCACATACCCCATATAGGGAAATACTATAGTAAACTCACGTATACTTCCGTATACTTCCGTATACCTCCGTATACTTTGAAAAAGGCAATACTGGGATGAACCAGGGAGTTGCTAACTGATAGTAGGGGGTATAAGTATACTTATAAGTATAGTATATATATGGTATAAGTATGGTATAAGTATACTATAATTGTTGTAAGTTTTATAAAGGTTAGTGTCTTCAGTTAGCTAACTCCTAGATTGGTTTATACAGGTTAGCTAGAGTTTTGGCTTTTGAGCTAAGTGGTTAGCAATACTTATGTACAGATTGAGGCTCCAGGTTTGCAACAGTTACTAAGTACTTAGCCTATGGGAAAACTACACTCC
>BGPT01001858.1:15555-85079 GCA_003297045.1 Symbiodinium sp. clade C Y103
TGGATGTTCTGGGTCTGGGGATGCTAAAATTCAAATGCAAATTGCATGAAGTTGCCAGTGTGGTTAATAAGGCTTAATAAGGAACCTGCCTTGTTGAGTGAATTACATCCGGAAAATCATGTCTGTCCCTGTACCTGCTCATTGGAAATTTCATCACTGACATGTGAATATTTGCAGTTTCCTTATTAAGCCTCAATAGCTATTTCCCCTTGGTGTCACATTATTCACCTCATTTCACCCCCTTTCTGCAAGCCTACACGCAAGATGGGTTAATAAGTGATTTTGATGTGTATCGGTTTCCTGGTCCCGTTTTGCGGGCCAAACTTTGAGAATTTATGATACTACTACTACTACTACTACTACTACTACTACTACTACTACTACTACTACTACTACTAATACTACCACTACTACTACTACTACTACTACTACTACTACTACTACTACTACTACTACTACTACTACTACTACTACTACTACTACTTGCGCTTCTAGGAGGTAAGTTGGAAACCGAACTCGAACTCGGACCCATGGAATCCTGTTGAATTCAAGGTATCTTGTCGGTGTATGTCTGCAGATGCAATGTCCCCAAGGAATAAAAACATGCGGCACCTCTGAGCAAAAGCAGCCAAGAAAACTGGGTTCATTGAGTTTGGGTAGTCCCTCCGCTCTGGGTCCTCTGGGTCCTCTGGGTCACAACTTGTTTCTCAAGACGACGTTCTCTAAACAAACCAGGCCGTAGCTGCCTGTTTTGGACTGGAAACAACAGTTGAATTCGGGGGATAATTTATTGGGACTTTGAGATCTCTACTAAACAGCAACACCGTTACACCCAACAGCTGTTTCATGGTCCAATAGTCTTCGCGGTAGGAGTCTTCGACAGAGCCGAGGCACAGATTCAAAGTCCTAACTCTGCTTCCAAACTGGCATCATCAAAGCAGCGCATCACCTCCACAACTGGCTGCGCTGCTGATTTTTGTTGTTTCGTTGCTTCCATGTGAGTATCTGTCAAGTCACTTGGGGAACCAGAAAACATTGGATGATTTACCTTCTGGCAATCAAACACGGCAATGGAAGTTCCCCCGCTTTTAGATGATTTTTCCACTAATACCCTCCATTTGCAGCGGATGTTGCCACGTCTGATTGCCTGAGGGTATAGCAATTTGACATCCATACGAAACATCAGAATAAGTTTGCCATGTTCCATGATCATGTCAGATTATTGGAGAGCAGATCAGCTAGAATCTTACCCTTTGTGTTTCAAATTATTTCAACTTGGCATGATTTTCAAGAAAGCTGGCTATACTATACTAGACTAGACTATACTATACTACATATATACTATACTATACCCTTCAAAATTACAATTTACATAAAAATAAAAGTAAAATATGATGCAATCCTTCGGAATTCTTGGGTGAGCCATTCCCAGACAAAACCACTTCAACCACTTCATCCGTTTCGTTGGTTTGGATCAAGCAAATTTACCTGACGGATTTATGATTGTAGCCATCTTGTAGCTTCCCCCATGTTGAGACAAGCCTCATCCAAGTTGGTTCATGGATTTCTTGGTACCCTGGTCATCTCATCTTCGAGCTGGAAATTCCAAGTGTAGCCTTGGTACCCCAAGTGATTTTGTCCCAGCTTTTCATGGATCAAACATGTGTAAACCTATTCCCCCACTGTATAAATACGCCCACTCTCCCCCACGTTGATCCAATACGTTCCACCAGGGTGTTCTTGCCGAGGCCATATGATCTTGGTTGTATATCCCCAGTTCGAAAATGGAAAACCAGCCGTATCTTTGACGGTTCAATATACTCATCAACGTATTCAGCATAGGAATACGCAAGGCCATAAACCAAGCGTATGTGGTTTCAACCCCACCCATGGTAAAGTTGGGAATGGATCTTGGAAGGGGGCCTGGAGCATTGCTGCAGCTGCCGCAGCCATGGCCTCCTCCTAAGGCAGGGGATTTTGTCCGGAAAACGCCAGGAATTCTCGAGCGAACGCTTGGGAAACTGCTTTTTTCAATGATTGGGAAATCAGGGGAATTCAAATCTGTGAGTCCTGGCTGAGTCTCTATGGATTCATTTTGCAGCCAAATTCGACAACATCAGGAAACCATAACGCCGAGGTATAGAATAACATGGAGGTGTCCTGAAAACATTCCCTGCGTCAATGCTGGAAACGAACCAATCCTGGACCGTGGTCTCTCGGTCATCTCATTGACTATGCATCCATATACCAACTCCATCCAACTCCCAGAATGGTACGAGGTGGTGCCCCAGTTCGTTAGCTAAGTTGGTTTATTTATGTATTATATATATATATATTTATTTATTTATGTATTATATATATATACACACATAGTCTAGCTAGGTGTTACAGTGATTGCAAATCTAATTAGGTGACCGTATAAACAAATTAAGTACTTTGTGCGACGCTTGTGATCAACCAACTACACTTGAGATCCATGTTTGTGGCCCACTCTTTGGGGGTTCTTTCTGCCGCGGCCACACTTTGGAAGTGATTGGTAATGTCAACCTGGGATTTATGAACCGCTTTGCTGATAGCCAAAGTAGCAAAGGTTAAAAAGTCCAATTAATTCACATCAATTCCAAATCTATTACTGTATTCTACCCCCCCATATGAGTTCCTTATAGGCTTTTTATCCATTCCACCAACTCACTCTTCCCGCGCAGCGCGTCCTCCGTGACGTCCCGGCCCTCCTCCAACTCCTCCTCGGTCCATTCCCGTCGGGGCACGGCATGAGCCCGCCCCTGCGGCGGTCGGGCTGTAGGAAAGGAACGGCTGTCTTCGGGCGCCGGTGTAGCAGGTGTAGCCAGTACACCATTACTCAGAAGGCATCCCCTTGAAACCTTGGGCCAAGTCTCATCCCACTCAACCTGCAAAGATATATGGGTAATTTTCTTTGTATATAATATTTGAGTTCAAGGTCGGGGCTCCATCATTATGATGAAAAAAGAAGAAACAGCGACTGGACTTGGTGAATTTTCGAAGTCCTCGAATTTTCCAAGTCCTCCAAGATGGTGGTTTGGGATCCCCAAGAATTCTGAGCTACAAACTTACACGATCTTGCGTGAGTACCCTTTGGTAGATCCACTCTAAATCAAGGGTGTTGATGGGAAAATCATCGATAAATGCTGGATTGTCCATTGTCATGTTTGACTACCAGAAAGCATGTACCCAAATTAGGGATACCGTGACCCTTAGATTTTTTCCCCCCTGTTAAAATGGGTTATTTTGAAAATAAATTTCGGGGAAATTCCCAATCTTTTTGGGGACCTATGGTACAGGTCAATACAGGTCAAAACCTGCAAGTATCAAAGGTGTGACCCAATAAATATTTCTTTGATCTGGCTAAGAAAGTTCATCTCATATGGGGATGAGTCAGTATTTTATCCCTACGGACCACAGATTCTAGTATATGTGTAGTTAACCATCTACAGCAATCATTGGGGTACCCAATTTTGACTTGTACCCATATGGAGTGTTTGCGTTTTATTCACGACCATACCTTGAAGTTCGTCCCACTTAGCAACAGGTTGTCATAGGGATGTTTGGCTCTCCCATCTTGGTGATTGCTATCTCAACGACTTTTCATTACGATTCCTGGGATGCTCATGCAACTTAGATCATCAAATATGAATAAATATCAATAAAAATATCAATAAATATCAATAAATATCAATAAATATCAATAAATATCAATAAATATCAATAAATATCAATAAATATCAATAAATATCAATAAATATTATACTGCATCTTTTTCTGATGAAATATCACCAAATTCTGAAATGTCCACAAATTCTCAACAGAAATCAACCCGTTGTCATCCTCGAGGATGGTCCGCGTGGCGTTGTTCTCGCGGCTGTTCCGCAGGAAGGGCCTCCCCCACAGGGTGTTTCTTTTTCACTGGTGCCCTGTTGTGTCGATGTCGGGGTGGACATGTCCATAGAGTCTAAGTTACTCAAGGTGGTAGCTCTCATGTTTCTGGCAAATTTTGACCAAGAACGGTGATGTAGCCTCTGGTTGTTTGACACAATAACTGTGGAAAATCACCACTTTTCATGGGTAAATCATCGAACTAAATGGGCCATGTTCCATGGCTGTATCAAATTAACAGAGGGTAACACTTATGAAATCCTCTTTTTTGGGGAAAAAAAATAGTTGCGATAGTCCCATCTTGAGATATTTTTCGGACCCAATTACCATGCATCCACTTGTTGCGATATTGGGGGTTTCATCATATATTTTGATAATAAATGATCTCATCCCCCGAACAAAAGTTCCCCGCTGCCACTGATAAGAATACCGCATTTCACCAGGGTTTCTATCACATGTTTACTGCCAGGAGGGAAAAAATGGACGTCATAAGATATCACAACCATCAAGGCCGATCACAGAATCACGTAAAATAAGCATTAGACGCTGGATTAGAGATGATCAAATGCTATAAAATGCGGATCTTACGTAGAAGTCCAGGGCCCAATGCCTGGGATTCAGTAAAGCTCTGGTAATCAAAGTGGCAACAAAACCCCCGAGTTTATTTACTGGAAAAAAATCTATGAATGGGGATGTCCATTCCGGGGGTAGATCTAGATCAACTAGTTAGATATATTCTGCCAATATCCCATAAAATACCAGTTCTGAATAGATAGAACGTGGGTTATATCCAATTGATTATCCCCAAAAGACCATTCTACCCTTCGACCCATTCTGACCAAACCCCTGCCCACAGCAAAAGTCGTATTCTCGCCTTCGGGGATTCTCGGACCGCCTGCGTTGAGGGGTTCTTAAGGGCCATGTTAGAAACGCGCCCCTTGGTTTTGGAAGGTGTTCGTTCCTGGCCATGCTGAAGTTCCAGCACTTTAGCACATTTACCGTATTTAAATTATGATTTGCATGTGTATATTTACATTTTTTATATTTGTATCTATATATATATATATATGTATGTATACACATTTTTGGATGTATGATAAAAATTCCAGAACTACCATCACATATTATATATATGTGCTAGGCCCCAAAGACAGAGTATGGTTGACATGTTTTGCTTTCATAGGTACTACAGGTTTCAAACACTTTGCACTTGAAAACTTGAAAAGACCCGTGTCAACAACACGAAGGCCTTGAAGAGGTGGGGCGTATATTTTGTTTCAAGCCAAGCACCACAAGGACAAGAGAATGAAGTTTCTTTTTGAGACAAACCAATTCAGCCTTGACATGATTGAGTGACACCATTGCAGCTTTTCTTTTGCCTTGAAAATTGAAAAAGTTTGTGATGACAAGCATCGACAATGTGCGAGGATCCGGACTTCCCAGGAAACTATGAACCTGGTGAGGACAGAAGAAAACTGGATGAAACATCATTGGTTTTTTCAGGCGCGGGAACTAACAATGATTGGAGAGTCCCTACTTCAACAAGACCACGGTGGATGAGTTTGAGATCATGAAGAGGTAAGTCCCATGTTGTATCTTTTGGCTTTAGTTAAAGCATCACAGTAGTGGAAGACTTGGCACCTTGTTAGACATCCTTAGGCTTTGACAGTGTGAGGTTTAAATTCAGCAGGTAAAGGATTTGACTTTTCTCCGTTGCCGTGTAGCTTCCAAGGCGCTCCCCCGCGATCCTTAGCTGGCATTGAATTTGGCATTATGCCAGGCACACAAAGCGCCGCAAGCAACCCAGAGATCAGCATTCCTGTGCCAGTACTCGTATGGGTGCTACGTAGCTTTGTCCAAAGGAGGACACGGGCTTGCAGCTCTGATTAAGCTTCTTTTGTGCTGATCGTCTTCCCGCTCTCAGGATCCTTGTGTTGGGCAATGTGCGCGCAAATGGGCATCTTCCAGACCCACTTGCCCTTCACCTTCCACCTTCCTTCTTGCAATGGCGTACTTGGTCATGAAGGATGCCAAGCATCTTGAGCTTGTACGACTTTGCCTTGCCAGTATGGAGCACCACCTTTCGGTTCTTGAGGTGCTTCTCCGCCAAAGACTTCCATTCAAGCTTTCTGATGCCGCCTGGCACTGGCGCCCTCTTTGCTGAGGTCAGAGGGTTAAGCCTATGCAGCACCAATGTCTCTACATGGCCCCTTCCGGCGATTCCACACCATTGCTCCCACACACTTGGCTTCAAAGAATTTTTGGCCATATCCTTCAGGTCCGCACTGCTGAAGGTGGCTTCATCTGCCTCCACATCGACCCACTTTTTGGAGTTGCCAAAGACAATTGCTTTCTCCTTTCCTCCACCCATGTCTTCATTTGCATCAAGCGTTTGGCCATGTCTTCAATGCCTTTGTAATTCACATGCAACATGCGGAGAATGGAAGGATGAGGAACTCGGTTGAAAAGAAGGAACCACATTGCCGATTGCGTTAGCCAAAGGTGTAGAGCCAGTACCTCCTCCATCCACGAAGATTGGGTGCATGTGGTGCGTATTGATGTGCCTGACAACCAGATCGGCTGCAACGATGTTTGGGGACTTGCTCTGGAGATTCGAGCGCGTGCCTTTTTGGCAGCGACGACAGGTCTTGCCACTCCAATCATGTAGAAGGCCATCTTCACGGAGTAGCTTGACCAAATTCAAGATTGCTATGGCCTTTGCAAAGGAAAATCGTCAGCTCTCAGACACACTTTGGTGACTGAGGCAGAAAATCAGGAGTACGAGGAAGCAACTCTGGCAACTCTGGGGGCGTCATGGGCACTCTGGCAGGTGTTGCCGGTGGCGGCCCCTCAGGTGTGCGAGGCACCATTCCTCCCACCCGCGGATCTAGTAGAACTTCTGGAGTTCTCGGAGCAGGCCGCTCTGCTGCGCTTGTATCCAAGCTCAGAGGTACACTCCTACATAATAACAGGATGTCCTGGACCAAAATCATCGATTTTAACGAGGATCTAGTAAGGGTGCTGGTGGTGTTAAGTCAATGGCACCTGAATAGGCTTCGCAAGCTGCAACGTTGCAAAACATCGTTAACATAAACCCTGAAAATCCTATGTTGCAGTCAGCATAAGCCTTATGTGAGTATGCGGGCAGGATGGGGCACGGCTATGGAAATCACATGAAATCACATGAAACCACTCTTTACATAGACCCCAGGAAAAAAAATGACATAAAGCCTCATTATGCCCTTCCACATGCATTAACATACACCTGGGCACCCGTACAAAACTCACGCCGATACCGCATTAATTCCTTTTTGCAACGCCTCCCCAAAGGCATTCTTGGTTTCTGTTCTGTGCCCTTTTCCCCTCCAGATTGGACCAGGCTTGGCCTTTGTAGAAGGCATTTTGAGTTTGGGGTTTGGTTCCTGGGGTCTTCACATGACCCCCCCACGAACCAAACCCGAAACTCAAAACGGTTTCTACAAATGCCAAACGTCAGTAGAGCTCATGCCTGGTCCAATCTTGCGGGGCACCCCTCACTGAAACGCAAAAATGTCACAAATGAGCATTTTTGAAGAAAGACTTTTAATCAAAAAACCAAAGGTGCATTTTCAACTCGTTGTCTTAAGTTTGGACATTTTTTGTTTTGAAGACTTCCGTAAAAGAGCTTCCCAAATTACCACCCAGGGTCATGTTAACNTCTTAAGTTTGGACATTTTTTGTTTTGAAGACTTCCGTAAAAGAGCTTCCCAAATTACCACCCAGGGTCATGTTAACAAGACCCCACGAGCCAAACCAAAAACTCAAAACGGTTTCTACAAATGCCAAACGTCAGTAGAGCTCATGCCTGGTCCAATCTTGTGGGGCACCCCCTCACTGAAACGCAAGAATGTCACAAATGAGCATGTCTGAAGAAAGACTTATATCAAAAAAACTAGACGACAGTATGGCCCGAAAGGAAAGCAGGAGGGAGTAGACGAAAAGAGTTGGGCAGGAGAAGATAGCAAGAAAGCTTTGGATGAATGATGTTGATGGATGACGATGAATGAAGATGAGTGAATGTCGGTGAATGATGATGAATGAATGACGATGAATGATATAATGATTGATGTTNATGAATGATGTTGATGGATGACGATGAATGAAGATGAGTGAATGTCGGTGAATGATGATGAATGAATGACGATGAATGATATAATGATTGATGTTTGTGTATTCACGATGAATGGCAACTCATGCGTGATGTATGATAACTTTTGTTGCAGCCTAATTTTTCAACTTGCAACTGAAACTTTTCAAGCCAAGGCCTGTATTTGTGATGCCGGTGGTCTGCTTCGCTGTATCTGTTTCTGAGAACGTTGCAAACTTTTTTGCGTCACAGGCCGCCAGCTGGCGTGATGCGCTTTATTCCCGAGTTTGCCATAATACCTTAGAAAATCTTGCACAATTGTAATGATGCAGATGAGTTCGGCAGCCGTTCTCTTGGTGCCGGAGTTCCACTTCCACTCCGCTTTGACAAGCTGGCTGTCTCACAAGAAAAGGAGCTTTTACACAGAAGGGCGTTTACTCACATACACGTTTACACAGAGAAATCTTTTCACACAGAAGCTTTTACACAGAAGAGCTTTTGCACAGAGACGCGTTTACACACAGGAGCTTTTACACAGAAGAGCTTTTACACACAGACGCGTTGACACAAACTTTTACACAGAAGAGCGTTTACACACAGACGTCTTTACACACAGGGGCTTTTACACGGAAGAGCGTTTACACACAGAAGCTTTTGCATCTGAGATCTCAAAATCGCAATTTTACCTCAGTTTTTGCACATCAACCCTCATTTCGTGCGAAAGGGTGCGCAAAAGTCGCCGGCAACGATTTCAAAATCGCAATTCTACCTCAGTTTTTGCACCTCGAACCTCATTTCGTGCGAAAGGGGGGTTGCCGGGCCGCAATCGGCCGGATCAACATCGCAATTTTCCCTCAGTCCCTGCACATCGAACCTCATTTCGTGCGAAAGGGTTGCCGACGCGCAATGGAAATCGCAATTTTACCAGTTTTTGCACATCGAACCTCATTTCGTGCGAAAGGGTTGCCGGGGCCCAATGCAAATCGCAATTTTACCAGTTTTTGCACATCGAACCTCATTTCGTGCGAAAGGGTTGCGTTTCGCAATCCCGCATTTGACTGCCCTGCCGCCTAAGAGAGAATTTAGAAGAACTTGAGAAGTAGGATGCTAACTCCTGAATATTTTAACTCCTGAGTACTAACTCCTGAATATACTTACTCCTGAGTATTAACTCCTGAGTATTAACTCCTGAGTATTTAACTCCTGAGTAATAACTCCTGAGTATTAACTCCTGAGTAGTACCTCCTGAGTAATGACTCCTGAGTAAGAACTCCTGAGTAGATGATGTGAATGTTGATGATATAGATGGTGTCCATATGATGTGCATGAAATGTACATGATTATTGATGTGAGTAGGAGATGTTATGTGATGTAGGTATGATGATGTAGATGATGTAGATGATGTAAATGATGTAGATGATGTAGATGATGTATATGTTTTGTATGAGATGTATGTGAAGATCATGTGAGTAAGAGATGTTATGTAGATGAATTTGGTAGTTGTTCTCTGGGAAAAACCATTCGCAGGAGCTTTCGGGAACAAAGGTGCATTTTCAATTTCTTATCTCAAGTTTGGGCAAATTTTGATTTGAAGCTTTCTGTAAAAGAGCTCCCCAAACCACCACCCAGGGTCATGCTAACAAGACCACACGAACAAAACCAAAAACTCAAAACGGTTTCTACAAATGCCAAACGTCAGTAGAGCTCATGCCTGGTCCAATCTTGTGGGGCACCCCTCACTGAAACGCAAAAATGTCACAAATGAGCATTTTTGAAGAAAGACTTATAATCAAAAAACCGAAGGTGCATTTTCAACTCGTTGTCTTAAGTTTGGACATTTTTTGTTTTGAAGACTTCCGTAAAAGAGCTTCCCAAATTACCACCCAGGGTCATGTTAACTCCCAACATTCGCGTGTTTGATCACCGAACAGCTGCGAAGATGGGCAGAATACCCCTCAACATACCCCTCATCCATCGAACATCGTCAAACACTGTGGACTACGCATGCCGGCTTTGGATTGCCAGCACTAAAACTGTGGTTAACATAACCCTCAAAATTGAAGCCTCCAAAACCTCTGTAGGCTGATTTCCGGCTTGAACATAACCCTGGGAATGCGATTCCTGAGTGCAACCACGCAAAACCTTGTTAACATAAACCCTCTGAGCCAATTTTGGCTCGAACCCGGAGGTCTATGTTCATAGACATGTTGAAAACATTTGTGTTCTTTTCTGTTGCGACTTGCTTTACCGTAGACCAGCCTAACTCCATTAAAGGCTTTCAGCAGGCATTCAGAGGCTCAAGTTTTAACGTGGATCTGTGACACCAATTTGCTTAAAAATTGGATCTTTGCTACTATGTAGGAGAGTAAATGCCATAGAGACCTCACATAGGCAGAGACATTTTGGGTCAGGAGACAGAATTGCCGATGAATTGCGAAGCACAAAGTATCAAGTGAACATGTTGAAGCCAAGGAACTCCCCTGAAATCATCCTCAAACCTTAATGGCAGCAAGAATGAAACATGATACGGTAGCTGTGTGAGAGAAATGAAAGTGTGAATGAAGCCAAGGGACTTATAGCCAAGGTCCGCGCAGCTATCTGTTTCAAACCTGAAAGCAATCGCAATGATGACAAATGTGAGCAGACATGATTCAGGAGACACGACTTAGTCTTGATGATGGTGATTTTTTCGCGCTTTCATACAGAGATGCCATCAGGGAACCTATCAGCAACATAGTCAACACGCTGCCGCGCTCAGCGGATCGTCCAGTGCTTGGCCATGAGCATGGTAGGCTTCCGCAGGACTTTTAGCCAGTCACATGCTTTGGTGGCACTGATATGGTTGAGTCTGCTCGCCATTGCTCAAAGGCTGCAGGGAGACCATGGATCACATGCTGATAAATCCGAACTGGGAATGTGTCACTGCCTAGGCTTAAAAAAAATCTAAAACTGAGAACTGAATCCTGAGGAGAGATCTTGGGCCTCCAGTTTCCCAGAAAGCAAAACTGAAAAACTATTTTTTCTGGGAAGCTGGAGGCCCAAGATCTCTCCTCAGGATTCAGTTTGCAAGTTCTTCAATGTTTTATCTATTTTGTCGCGGCAGACGTGGGAGATTGGGATAATGCATTGGTACTGTGATTGTTGGAATATGAGTGTGTGTGTGTATATATATCTATACATGTGTTTATACATACGGTACCCCCCCTTAGAGGCCCCAAAAGAACGCCTTTGACAGTACATCGAAAACTAGTCTAAATACACTCAAAATACCAATGGAAAATGAGGACACACTTTTTCCTTGGGGGTACCATACATATATATATATATATACATACATGTAGGTATAGAGATAGGTGTATAGTATATATATATATATATGGGTAAATTATAGTAATTCACTAATTTGAATTAAGGCCATTTGGGGATGATTCCCTATACAAACCATATATTCCAGTGAGGTCACAGTGAGGTCGTTATAATTTACCTAGATACATGTCTCAGTGAACCACCAGGTTTTCCAACCCCCACAGACAAGGACTCTACCTAGGCTAACTGTTGGGTTTACGGGAAATATAGCGAACTTGTTATTGGTGTTTATGGCTTTATGTTGGGTTTATGTTGGGTTTATGGTTGATAAACCTTCAAACATAACTGGAGGGGCCCACCTTGTAGCTACTGAACCATGGTTCTTCTTGCACGAGAATCCCTGAGAATGAACAGAGGAAATTCATGGAATGTTTCGCTCGACAAATGGGTGTGTCTGTGTCTGATGGGGAAGGCCATGAAAAAACCACTGGTTACGCATTGTGATTCGATAAAATAACCATGTTGGAGCTTAAATCCCCAATCTTTAGACACACTCAAATCATATCAAATCATAATATGGTTGGCTACATCCCATGAATACCCACTCAATATGTCCCGTACTATATCGCATTGTGTCATATGACATATGTATTAAATGTACTATTCTTATTTACTGTGGTAACCACCATTGATTCACCATGAAATGGGCAGAAAACCCTGGCTCCCACCAAACATAACATGGTTCTGCCTCCAGCTGATACTGAAGTGTTCCTGGCAACATTTGGTTCGCATCTATGCCACTCACATCGACCAGCAATTCAACGTGGCAGTGGAAAATCCCCGATTGATAGCTGATGAAGGTATTTGAAGTGCATGATTGGATAAAACAAAACTGATCTTTTCTGTTTCGTTTTGTTTCCATCGCCATTTCACTGATGGTTGGAACCGACATATCGCAATGCATCTGGAGAAGAAGTGTGGAGCGAAATGTGTGGATCCCCACCAATTCCATCTAACTCCTAGTTGGTTTCTACGCTGTTTGTATTCCCATTACTTGTAGTACACCGCAACAGCTTGGAACAAAAACGTTTCATGATGCATAGCTTGTATCATGTGGGCGTCTGAATATGTAGGACTCAAGCCCCAAAACTGCGGTTGCTTATGATGAAAATGATCATAATCCCCAAGCAACCAGTGGACAGAATGGAGTGTTCCCCTATCTCCCAAGCAATGTCTTGTTTCACCCCAAGTATCTCCAGTGACCACCAGTTACCAGGCCTGGGCGGGAGCGCTATTGTAGCCAAAGGAGTTGTCCCACATCTTGAAGCGAATCACCTGGCGCCGTGGCATGAAAAGTCTGCCATTGTTTGGATATCCCAGGAAATAGTGTCACAAAATCATATTGCCGGCTATCCCAGATTATATCTCTTATCAAATCCCACTAAACCTTAAAATGTGAATCATGATAGATCATAATGCATCATATAGATGCATATAGATGTACTTCACCAACCTCACTTTTTCCCAGCCTCCAGATTCATTTGCTAAATCCCAAATGATCAAGCCGAGGTGTTTCTCGCCTGCAAATGGGGACAGCTTTGGGCCAACCCTTCAAATCCTCCATGGTGGAGCTGCGCGGCAAAGCGTACCTTGGCGTCGCCATTGCGGTGGTGTGACTTCCGGGGGTGAGTCGCGTTGGAGGTCAGAAGTCCTATGACGGGTTCCATAGTCATGGGGCGTACCCCAATAGCTGGATGATTCACAATGAAAAATCCCAAACAAAAATGGATGATTGGGGGTACCCGGGCCCATTTTAGGACACCTCCATATTATTCTCGCGAGGGACCCCAAAAAAGTGTTGGGGAGAACATGGGCTGACAAAATGTTCTGACAAGATCTTCATACAAGGACCACTCGGAAGGCGTCGTTGGATCTCAACAATGCCAGGACCCCTCAAAGATCTTCATACAAGAACGTCTAAGACGATGTGACAGCATCGTCATGAAACAAGAACATCTAAGAGCATCCTACACGATCCTACCAGAGCTTTCATGCAAGAAACTTTAACACAACATATTCAAGATCTTCTTACTAGTTCCTAGGACCTCTAGACTCTAGACAATCTTCCTACAAGGACCTCTAGAGACTGTGACAAGATCGTCGTACAAGGAACTTGTACACTGGGAGATCTTTGTGCAACAACCTCTAAGAGCATCCGGCAAGATCTCTTCAAGATCTTCATACAAGGACCTCTCAGAGGACTCCATAAGGGCTTCTCACAAGGTCTAGAAGATATTCACGCAAGACCTCAAATGAGCACCCTTCCACAGCGAGAACACTCCGGCACACAAGATGCAGAGGGGTGGCACAAGATATCAAAACAAGCACAACCAGGCCCATCCGACACGCGCAAAGTGAGGAGAGGGTTGTGCGCGATATCAAGATGAGCATTGCACTGAGAGCGATCCAACGCTCACAATGTGCCCAGACGGTTGGGCGCGCAGCATCAAAAATGAGCATCGCGCCACAACGAGAACGACGTCCGAAGCAGTGTCGGACGTGACAGTTCCAATACGAGTTTTGATGTTCAGCATCTTTTGTAGAAAATCCTGACACCTGCCACCAAAAAAATGAAGCCGGGGCGTCCGAAGTACTGCACCTGTCATTCGAAATAATCGCAACATGTCGCAACATGTCGCAACATGTCGCAACATGTCGCAACATATCAGCCAATCCAAAGGTGACGACAGTTAAGAAAGCGAGCGTCGTGAAACTTTGAAAACATCGTCCAACTTCACCAATCAACAAATGTTGCACGAAAATTGTACCTGGCCCGAAAAAGACAGCATCACTTCTCACACCCACGCCAGCCAATGTTGAAGCAACGTGCACGAAACAGTGCGCCTGCCACGCGGATGACAAAAATGCCTGAAGCCTTGCACCTGTCACACAAGGCAAGGTTCTGACTCTCCAACAGTGACAAACTTGTGCCTGTCACGCAAAACGTACAAGGCTGCAAATACGGACACAGCACGCAGCCCAGAACGCAGCTCTACCTTCTACCTAGGTTCCCACAGCTGTTTAAGAAACGTATGCGTTCTGCTTCATCTGCTCAAAAGCAAATCTCTTGAACTAAATGTTCAGAATACTCATCTTGAGTCATGTCAAATGTTGTTTGGGAAAAAACGCGGCACGATCCTCCTAAGATTCTAAACAAGGTGTCTAGACTTAGAGTACAGTGTAATTTGTCAAAAAAAACAGCTTCATGGCAGACCCAGCTTGGTCTCCAGGTTTCCCGGCGGCATCTCGGTAGATGTACTTCGTTCTCTCAGCCTTGTCACTGTTGGTTTCCGGTGAACATCCGTTCAGAATCAAGAGACTAAATTCCGTTCTCCTTCAAGGTTGGGTCCCTTAGATAGCTAAGTTGGTTTATAATTTGGCAAACTGCTGGGGTTATGGGGAATATTTACGAACTAGTTAATGGGGGTTATAAAGCAACTTGTAACGCCTGGGGCCCTCCTTGTAAGCTGAAAATGGGGTCAATCAAAACTTGTGGATTTGAACATGGTTTACCCTTCCTCGAATGGGGATGTATAGACAGCCAAGAAATGAAATATGCCCAATGATTAGTACTCCAACATGGGAAAAAACGACCAGACCCGAACCAATAGGCTTTGGTTGACCAATAGCCATCAATGGAGGGTAACTCTCCTTAGTTCAGACCCATGGGCCCAAGGGAGGTGACCCGTGGTATTCATTTTCATCCGATGGTGGACGCCATTTTCTTGAGTAGAATCATGTTTGGAAACCCATGCTTCAGGTTTCATGTTAAATTTTGTGGATGTAATTCTCATGGTTCCCCGCACCATCATCTTAGGTGTCCAGACCAGCATCTCCGCTTCCTCACTGGGATCTTCCACATCAATCAAGACCTGGAAACAATGCCAAAACGCACCGGAAAATGATGAAAAATGCGGGAAAGAACTAACAACAAGCACAATATTGTGTGTAAGCAAAAAAAAAAAGGATGTTCACAATCATCACAGCCAACCAAAAAACATGTGAAAAGATGACACCCTCAAAAAAAACGACCGTTTGCGACGTTTTCCAGGAGTTGTTTTTTCTACGCAGTGGTTGAGTGGTTCAGTGTCTGGAGATCCTCCAGCTACACCAGCCATCCCTTCAGGGGATCCTATGGTGACCCTTGGCACCTAAATATTCCCCCAGAATCTATTGTCAAATCGACATGGATGGGTTTGGGTCAAAAAAAACTAGGGGAACCGCCAAATGGAATGCTCATGTTTGCAGTAGAAAGAGATGTTCTTCCATGTCAGCGTCCAAACGAGGTGGAATTAATGACGAAGTCATCGTGGATGCAGTTTCTACCCGTTCCAGCATCATCAATGCCATCCCAACAATGGGATAGTTCTCAAAATGCAGTACATGCAGTACCCCTAGACCATCCAAAATTGGGTATCTTTGATGATAGTGAAACCAATGGGTTTGAGATACCCCAATTTTGAGAAGCACGAAATTAGAAAAAAAAAACATGGTACCCTGGTAGTTGCTCCGAGGCCAATCTTTGGTAGCCTGCAAAAAGGTCAAGTGTTTAGCTGGCCAGCAAATATCTCCATTTATAGCAAAAATCAGAGCGTTCAAGAGTGTGATGTCAACCCCAGATGAGACTAGACCCTTGCCTTTTCCATTGTGGGGTTACCCTCAAAATAGATGTCCAAATATTCCAAATCATAAGCACTATGAAAACCACCATGAAAATGAGATTTCCAGTTACCTCATGTTACCTCCCTATTCATCAACTGGGCGTTTTGCAAAAATCCTCGCTGAACGCCCGCCCTGGGCCCAGCCTCCGCTGCATTGAGGGCGATGTCTTGGTCGTACACAAAGGTGAGCTCCTACACAGCCAAGTTGTCCATGGGCCCTGGTGAGCTCCATCCCTTGCCCAATCCCCGGAGGTGTTGAGAAAATCCCCGGGAAACTCCTTGGAAAATATGGAAAAATCCCCGAGAAATGGAGGCGCCTAGCTGGGAATATCATGTGTAGATGGCGAATTTTCATGGCTTTTCCAGCTAGCCATGTTTGGTTACCAGGTAAATATGAATTCCAATTACAATAAAAATATGAATTGATTACCCCAAGAACTGGGCAATCTACCCAAGTTTCATAAGCCTCAAACTGATTTGGAGGAGTCCACCCCCCCAAAACGAACACGAACGAACAGCAGATGATCCAAAACTCCACAGCGAACAAAAATTATTGCGGGAAATTAAGCAATATGTAATATGTAGATTCATTTGAATGACTCTATATGGGTTTGTCTGAAAATGGTGTATCCCAAATCCATTGGTTAACCATCATATTCCCATTAAATTGCCATTTGGCAGGGTTATACTCCATTTTTCAGACACACCCATACATAAAACAATTACAATCCCATTCAACAACCATCCCATTAAGCACGTGGAAAATGCACGATTTAGTTGGAGGGTTTTACCCATCAAAACCTCCATTTAGTCCCAGGGTTTTCCAGCTAGCCACGTTTGATTACCACAGGGTATTTTGAACTAATTATATAGGCTATTTAGACCGTTTTGGATCTCCGACCACTGAGCTGTGATTCTCCTCAAGCAAAGGGCAAAGTTGTCCAAAGTGGCGCCATGTCTGGGGATGGTGGCACCCCTGGAATCCCCTGGTGAACTCGCCTCCCCCAAAAAAGAAACGCGATTCTCTGTGGATGTTTATCCAAAAAAAGCAATATAGATTGGTTTAAGGAGCAATCTACAGAAGACCATGGCTTTACATCAAATATAGGGGGTTCCTGCTAAATGTCACTTCAACCAATCCAATGATGCAAATATAGTTTGTAATGTATAAAAGGTATTGACCCATCCCCAGATCCGTTTCTTGAGGCGTTCTTGGTCACACGAGTCACCCTCAGCATTCCTGTCCAAACTCGAAAACACGAAGAATGAATTCAACATGACTTGAGCCACCTTGGTAGAGGGACATCCCCACTTGACATGCTCCCCACATCAGGATCATCAGGAGCATCAGAGTTGCAAGCTCCCACTTGGTGCTCTTCAGAAATGAGGTCACCAGAGTTGTCATTTTGATGAGGAAACTTGAAAAGTGATCGGTGAAACCATGGGTTTGTGGAGCCCCCTATTTTTGGACAAACCCATTTTGGCTAGTGATTTACATTTGAGCAGTGTCAAAAACATACTGGAAAATCCATCATAATCCCAGTATAAGGTTGTAAGGCCTCTACAATCATCAACCAATCATGATCTATCACTCATACATCGTAGTTTTTGATGATGAAAACATATTGAAACCCCCTTGGATTGCATAAAATGACGCATCGTTTCGGTCTTTTCGACCCCAGACACTCACCAAAACAACCCCGGCTCTACCAGCGAAGCGCACCGGCAGCAAGGGCACCCGCTGCGACAAGCGTGTAACCTGTGGGGGCTAGGCCGCAAGGCTCAGCTCATCCCTCCTCATAGGGCAAACAATTGCTGCAGATGTGATTTTTGTTGCGCCTACCTCTTTCCATATATGTTGATTCACCATCCTTCCCTGTGAATCGGGGTGAAAATGCGGTCAAATCCATACGTTTCCCTGGTTGCATACCAACTTTGCTCGTCATGCTTAAAGCATGTTAAACGACAGCCCTATGTTTGCTGGTGAATTCCTCAATCCTCCGATTGAAATCCTCATGTTTACGGGTCATATAGATCCTGTTTTTTGCTGGTTCATCCTCAACTTTCTGACCTAATTTGTTGCTGATTAAGTTATATTTTTTCTGATTCCATCCCCACGCTTTGCCCATGAAAGTCGCATTTCTTGCATAAACCCGGGGGCCTTGGGGAGGAGTTCAAGCTCCGTGACGGGATCTTCCGCCTGAAAAAGATGGCGTACTCTTCGGTAATCAAACAGAAATGGAGATTTTAATGGGATTATCCGCTCAAAATGAAGGTTTTAATGGGACATCTCATCTCCATATAAATGGATATAAATTGAGGTTTCGAGCTGGGAAATCATCTATAAATGGGGAGGTCTTCCATTGCTAGGGTATACAGGGAAAATAGTTATAAACCAGGAGACATGGGGGCTCCAAGTTCACCCTACATGGCTATGGTTCAAGAAATTGGCAATCCCATCCCCTTAGTATCAAATGGGCCAGTCCATAATGGAAATAAGTTCTAAGATCTACCAACAATATGTGCAACAAACAATTAGGGGTGGAAACCTAGGTGGGGCAACTATTTGGCGACCCAAAATTGGTTACCAATGGGCCCACAAAATTGGTCAACAATGAATTCTGTAAGTTCTACTACCACCATACATGTTTGGGTAGAATAACCTATATAGTACCCAGAAAATCCTTTGAGTTTTGAGCATGATTCTGTCACGAACAATCCGCACTCGTCGTTGATGCTTCTATCGACTGACAGCGACAAACAATACTTGTTTCATGGAGGTTGTTGCAGATTTACAGTCAAACATTCGGATGACCCAGAAAGGGGCTGATCTGCTTGCATCACCAGCAATAGATGTAGGTCATGACGCCTCGGTCTTAGTCAGTGCAGGAAATGTTGTGGATCTGTGCGGATCCCAATTGGAGTTTTTTTCATGGCAACCTGAACTGAACACTGCAACTGAAGATTTGAATTTGGTCTGTTCCTGGTCTTCCGGTTTGGACGATCCTTGAAGAAAACGGGTTAGCGATCGGGTGAAACACATCATTCTCCTTCGAAATGACTGGTAGATACGGCATATGTTGACCGTGGTTCAGCAATCTCATGGCATGTGTGTGTTAGACCGGTGCTCGTTCTAAACGATCTGGTTCTTCCCAGAGGCAAAGAACCACAGTTCCACCCATTCGCCAAAACAATACCTGCAGAATTCCTGCTTGAGGAGAGCCCTGTTTCGTCTGGAAATGGATAGAAACGGATCGAAACAGGGTAACCATTGTCTCCACTGCCCTGATTCCTGGACGTCACTCTGCACTTGATCCACTACACCAAGCGAGCCACGTCCTGTCCAAGTTCAACAAAGGCCCCGCCTCAATGACGTCTGTCCAGAGGTTCAACTCGAGTTCTTCCAGTCGAGAGCCTTAATTTTTTCTGGGAGAAACTCAGCTGTCAAGCGGGGTCAGAAACACCAAGCGAGCCGTGGCTGATCATAGGGATCCTTTGCTCAGCTGCGATATTCCAACTCTTGGGGAGTAAAATCATCATGGCTACACTACATCCATTAATCTGGGCAATTCTTGCGAAAAATCGGCTATTTCAAACGTATACCCTGGGATAAACTAACACTGATATAAATGACATTGAAAACTCCACCTAGATTCTGTAGATCATTTTCTTCAAAGAAAACACGGTGTTTCCACTTGTTTTTGGATGTTTGTCCCAGGGATCCCCAAGAGAATTGCCACCCATCATGGTGACCCGATGGTCTCTGGGCCTCCGGGCGATTTCTGTTGATGAGGGTCAGTATGGCCTGAGCTTTCCAGCGCACGCCACCGGTGTCATCAGGTATGGTTTTCGCAGGGTAAAGTAACATAAATGTGGAAAACCCATGGTGTAACCCCAGGAAAATAGTCGGCAAATGGTTGATTTTCCACATCTATCTTACTTTAGCTTAGGGTAACAGTTTGAATCATGGGAAAATATCGTGGGAGATCATTTGAAGAATCGATAACAACAACAACAACAACAACAACAACAACAACAACGAATTCGGCAGATCATCAGAATTATGAGTCACTTTTTTGGGGTGGGTGTGTCTGCAATTTGTGAAAATAACACCCCAAGAATGTATTGGCACTTAAAGATATGTCAAGATGGAAAAGGTGATCAACCATGGGATAAAAGAGGTCCCCATGGGTACTCTATTTTCAGACAAACCCATATGTCGCGATCCCGATCACACTAAGCAGGGTCTTTGTGCTCAATGTTTCCCTTTTGTGACAGGGCTAGGCCAAGACGAACACCAAAAACTCCCGCTGTCAATTTGGTAGATCCATTCTGAAGGTCCATGACAACAGATTGACCCTTAACTTGGAATGAGGGAATCAAACCACCAACGTTCCCTTTTCAGGTCTCAAACCCTCCTTGGCTCTGGCCAAATCAATGCAAATCATACATCATGTTGTTTCCAAACCCTGAAATCAGGTATATGATTTAGGGGAACGCCTTGATACAAACATACAGGTAACATACATATTTACATACACATAGCATCATTGATTAATGTTCATTAAACCCAGCATAAGCATCAACAAACCATGAACCTGGTTTGTTTTCCTAATTGGGATGTCTCACACCTCCAAATGACGACGATCTTGGGTCGCTTCGCCTTCCTACCACCATTGATCTAACCATGGATGCCAAATGTCCCGAATCTCCACCAATGGACTGTTGCGGCCCTTTCCCAAAGGGGTAGCTGCGCTAGGACTCACAGTGGTCATTTGTCGTACCCTCCAGTAATCAAACATGGCTAGCTGGAGAATCCCCGATGTGTAGATCATTGAACCATTTTCCCATTAACATGTTCATATATGGAAGATTTCCCATTGCCATGTTTGATTTTTCGGAGAGTACTCGAAGTTACAAAGCGTCCATTTTGGATAGTCATCAGTTTTGACCCACACCCAAAAAAACACCTAGATTTTACGGTCTCGTGCAATACTTGGAGGGTAAAGTCAGTAACTCAAATTGCATCCAATGCTAAGCAGGAACCAACCATCATCAATGTTGAGCCATCGCAAATTAGGTTTGTCTGAGAATGTGACCACCAATAAATTTGAGGAAACGAGCCACCTAATCATCTGGTTCAGATTTTCAAGCATTCAACAAACATATCTCAATGCATCTTTTTTTCTGGCTGGATCAGAAGAAACAAAACCAAGTAGTGCTGGTTACCCAAAAAGTATTTACGGTGACCTCGTCGCGTGAGGTTGCTACACGTTTTCTAGAATGATCCCCTCATTGCTGCTTATATGACTGTATCCGAAATATCCCCATGTTTAATTCAGCCATGTTTGAAGGTTCTATTACATACATCCCCATTGAATTCCATAGTCATTCATGTCAAGCCCGGATGAGGCTAAACCCTGGCTGTATAATTTAGAAGGTATCCCCCAAAATAGTGATGTCATCTGCTATTACTTAAATGGTAACCCGGCTGAAACTGCCTAGGGATAAACAAAAATCTGGGGTGGACATCATGTTGGGTTGGGGGTCAACCCCCCTAACAAATATGCTCGTCATTGTTAATCAAAAGAACAATCAGAGCATAATTTGGGGATGGTTTATACAACCCATTTGTGGTGATTTTGGGGATGGTTTATGGCAGCCAGGGTTTACCACATGATGGGCATTGTTGGGCTACCCATACACTGCCTATTCGCCCCAAAAACTTTGACACCCACGGATGACTTCCACCATGCCTTTTGGGACTGCTTCTGCTGGCAGCAGCCCACCATCTTCAGAGACCTCTGGGAATTGGATCCAAATGGGGGGCCGCTACGAAGAAAACTCAGCACCCGAAAGTCATCACCTATGGAAGATGCTTTTTTAGATTTGGAAACGGCAAATCCTGGGTTCCAACTCTTCGTTTTGAGAGGAATTTGCTCTAGTGTTTTTTTTCACCTCGCGTAATGAACAATCCTCAACTGACATCCCCCACTGCAATATCAATATCCTGGCCATGTTTCCCCGTAGCCATGGCTACTCAACACGACCAGGTAAGATGATGAAGGGCCAAAGTCTCTCGGCGAGACAATCCTCTGATATTACCTATCTGTCTATCTGTTGTACTATCGGTGGCAACTTGCTTGTCATCAGCCTTCAGCAGAGTCACAACTTCGAAAAAGCCGTTCTGAATCTGAGCAAATCAACAAACTTACCTATTCAGACTCATGATTCTGATATTGTGACCATTTACGAAAGATTCTCCCATTATCGCCAGAATAAAGTAACCATCGATTAAGGGGAATCATCCACCTGGGCGAACGATAACAACAATCTCCAGATGCTTCCCCTTACAAAGCAGCATTTCTGCTGCTTGGTCCGGTCAGCTGTATCGAACCCGGCAATGGAAAATCCCCATATTTGATTATCAAACATACGGGAATTTGGCAAGTTGGATTGCCAGTAGCCAGGAATCCATTCACTTGGATGATTTGGTTCCGTAGGGTCCCCAAAAAAATCCAGCCATCTGTCCAAAACTTGGAGATTTTCACCAGGTTCAACAATATCCATAAAATATTGGGCGTCATGTGCCAAATTTCACTCATTTGAATCTGGAGTTCATTCTTGGATCTTCCCTAATTTGCTAAACCCAAATGGCCTGAACCTCCAAGTTAGGGTCTACATCCAGGATAACTCAGTTCTGGTTTATGGCTGCACAGGTTTAAGCCATTTAAGCCAATTCAACAGCTCGGACAACAAGCCATTCTGCCATCCCTGAGTCCCTGACCTGAGTTTGGGCATCCACAGGGATGGCAACATCAGTTTGATGGCACAATCCTGGAACTGGTGGCCATTTGGCTGGTCAAAACCCTAAGTTACAGCTGGTTCATGGATCTGTACTGTATTCCCCCAGTTTCACCCATCCCCATTTCAGGATCTCCGTTGGGGCTATACGCCCAATTTCTATGGTTGATATGGTACAGTATCTCCAGTGGATCGGTACCTGAAATGGCCATTGAGATATTACCCTCCAGTAAACTATATAATAGTTTGCCATGAAAAACGGCTCCTTAGTTCGATCATTTACCTATCAAAAATTGTGATGTTCCATATCTATCTTAAATTACCAGAGGTTAGATGGTTTATGGGAACTAAGAATGGGTTTAAAGGATGCTAAAAACTTAAGGAGTCAATGTTTAATGGGATGTTCTTGGGGGAGAAACATCGAGACACTGGGTAAATGAAGGAATAAAAAAAGCCAGTGTCCCCTTTCTTGTCGCAAGGATTTACCTTAAACAGATTGGATCAACCCTGACTATTTATCCCAATAATGGAATATTGTCAGTTTTTTGGGGTATAGCCCCAAATTTGCCTTTTCACTTCAGCAAGAGAGAGGGCTCCCCCAGCTGTTCCAAACTTGCCATTTCAATGGGAGTGCCTGAGATTTTTCTAGGAAGGCAAGGTAAACGGCTGTTCAACACTGACCATCCTGGCCATGGCGCAAATTGGTGTGTGAATGAAGATGCCCTGAAATTGTCATTTGTTTATGTCTGATAAACATTCAGACAAAGCATCAAATTTGAGAGTACAAATATCTGTACTCTATGTTCAATCAACACATTCCAAGATGGAGAAAACCAGGCCTTCAAAGCACTAAGCCGCTGCGCATCGTTCTCAGTGGTTCATCCAACTGGGACGGGTCAACTGAAGCCTCTCGTAATTTGTCGGATTGCTAAGGGCAACTCATCATAAATCATCGAACTAAATGGGTCATATTCCATAGCTATTATTGACCAGAGGGGAACTTAAAATGGTTGGAAGTAGCCTCTGGTAAACTAACATAACTATGGAAAATCACCATTTCTTATGGGAAAATCCACTATTTCAATGGCTATTTTCAATAGCAAACTGTTAGTTCACCAGAGGGTAGATCATGAGGCCAAAATAAAAAGTGGAACCAAAGACTCGGATACCCCACTTTGAGACGAGCCCTACGCCAGGCAGCCTGGTTGGCGAAATTCCAAAAATGGTTGATGGTTGTGGTGATACCCAATTCATCCATATGGTTATATGGATATTAATATATATATATATATCCATATTACATTGAAAACACTAATCATACCATACTGATCAATATATACCATATATATCCCAATATCCATCGCACCCCCCACTTGAGCCAGGTCCTCGAAGCCAAAGACCTGTGCAACTCGCTAGGGGAACGAGCTGGGTCGGTCCACTGGGCTTGGGCTGCGGCCTTGGTTGATGACTTGCTAAATTGGGATGTGTTTACCATTTTAGTATCAGCTAATGGTTATAGCTTATGACTAGCTGGGAAATATGAGTCCAAATCCAATTTTTGGTGAAATTCGCATGTATGGTGCAATTCGCTAAGTTTGCAGCTTACATCAAATGCGAAACTGAATCGCTAGGGTCACCTGATGCTCACTCTAAATGCCAAGGGGAAATTGCAAGTGATCCAATTTGTACATCAACTACCAAGTGATCATTGTCCAGATCAACAATCCAAAAGGCTTTCTTGTGATAGTGCACACTGATAACCCTGGTTACTAAGTCCCCATTCAGTAGCTTACCCTATTTATTTACAAACCATGTACGATCCACGGGATGATTCTCCAAGTAGCCAATGGATATTCTTCCCAAAGATTTCTTAGCCAAAATGATCTGTGGCTTTATGTGCAGATGGCTGGCGACTCGTTTCATCGGCTGTAGTAACGTACTATCTTCAAGTCTTCCCGTCCCGATCCAATTTGGAGGGTTCTTACAATTGAAATAGGGGATGCCAAAATCTGCCAACCAATCTGGCCATGTTTGCCAGACCTTCTTGACATCTTGGAGTTGCCGATAGTAAGTGGCTCAGAACCCCAGCTGGGCTTACAACCCACTTTAACTCATCCTGGAGTGAAACACCAAGTATATCAGCCCACAATCACACGGAAGATCTTTTTTCTCCAGTTTCACCACATGTTGTGACTACAACATCACAATTTATATAGATACACACAATACACAAATGTAACATGTCATAGATAGCTGGAAACAAATATCATTGCTAGTACTTACATCTTGAATATCAGATGATTCATGAAATAGTCCATGATTTCCCTATCTTTAGTTTGTTAAAGCTACAAAGCAGCCCACCTATCGGGCCAGTGGATACCCTTAGCTCACTTCACTGCTCCAAGAAACCACTGGATAGCCATGGAAATCCCATTAAACCCCCTATCCCCACACTAAACCCCATTGATCACATTAATTGCATTTCATTGCTATCTTTGGTTGGTCAAACCTATATCAAACCCCATGAATCCCCATTAATCATGTAATCCATGTGAACGTATATTATCGTATATTTATTATAAAACATTAAACCCCATTAAACCACAAAAAAAGCACAATGAATTCCCCTGGATCCAACATATTCCTGGAATCCCACAGATTCCACGCGGCCTTCAGGGACCGTAAGCTGTAGAGGCTTTTGCCCAAGCGCTGGGCAAAGCTTCCCAGCCTGGACGCGTTCCGGCTGGAAACCGCAAAAGGGGACTGGAAATGTAAAAGAAACCGACTGGGTTTCCGCAGCATGTAGACTATATGTATGTGTAATGTGTATTGCACAGACAACAGGGTTCCTGTAAATGGTACCTCCATCCAAGTCTTGAAGCAGTCAAGTAAATCTAGCGATGGATTAAAACATTTGGAATCCCGTGGTTTTTACACCAGAATAAAATGGAAGAAGCTAGCTGCTGCTCATTGCCGATGTGCCAATACCCCATTAAAAAGGAAAATAAAAGACACAGGTTGTGACCCATCCCTTACCCAAAAGATTCAACATCATATGTTTCAAAAAAAGGGCAGGGACAAGGTGGACATGCCAGCAGTACAGCGCCGTATCATACGTCTCCCAACTCTCGCCGTAGCCGGGATCGATCAAAGTGAGTGACTGCAACTGGGTGAAAAAACACCGAACCTCAGCTGCCAAGAGATGCCAGGCTTTTTGGAAATCAACTGACACACTCAATGTGGATAGGGCCATTTTGGGGGCTGCATATTCAATTCTGGTACACTCACAAACTTGCACATCCAGGCCCTAAAATATCTGCTAACCAAAAGCAATTAGCCGAGTGTCAAACACTTCCCCCGTTGTACGTACGTCTATCTATCTAAATAGATAGATAGATAGATACAAACACACCTATATACCAAAAAAAATGATCCTTTCATCTACCATTCAGCAAGGTTTACACACTTTGTCAGTCGTTCAAAATCCCAATTTCCTGTGAGTACTGCCATGGCACCATCGAGACCCGCAACGCGGCGTCGTACGCCTGTTGGTTGGAAGTCATTGAATATCTGGAGTATATCCCAAGGTAATTGCAGAAGAATGAGCTTTTCGGGGGTCGTCTTCACAAAGAGATGGACATCAAATTCAGTAAACATTTGAAATCACCTCGAGAAATGAGGAAGTGTTATTCAAAGGAGTCCAAAGACCACACGTTTATTAATATCGGTTGTTTCTTCCAAGTGCAAGAACCTTAGCTGCTGGAACTTTTCTGCTGCAAATCTTTGGGGCCCAGCTCAACAATGTGAAATTTGAAGCGGTTCTCAACGAATCATCCAAGACCCCTCCTGATTTGTCACTTCCCGAGGAGTTGGCAGCAAGAAGATGCTGGTTGGTCTTTCAATGTGAAACAGTAGTGCAAATCCCATAAGAGTGGCAGGTCCATATCAATGCCGCGTGCTGGGGGCTCACACTGTAGATAGTTTAGTTTCCCTATTATTCAGAGTGACCAATTCTCTGCGGTTTCAAGCAGAAGCACCCCTGAAAACGAACCTGGACCCCTAAAGTGGCTGCCTCCAAATCCAAAATTCATGGGTCCAGGCCAGACCCCCAGGTTGAGTTGCGCCCCACATTTTGACTCTGCCTTCGCAGCACGTTCCGTTAGCTCAGGAAGACACAGTGGGAAGTCCCTCAGAGAGCTGGCGATCTGGCCTAGAGCACCCTGAAAAATTGGAAAGCCATTGGAGATTATATTATATATATCATCCCATTTCTATCCATTTCTCAATCATTTTGAGCCCCAGATTTCGAGGGAGATGATGGTACATCCGGCATAGAAAGGACAACTCTTCATCTCTTCCACGTAGGTTTGAAGACCATTGGATCTTGGCGTGGCGTATCCCTCATTTTGAGACATACCTATAGCGTTGTCCCTATTCAGGTTCGTCTCAAAAAAACGTATCCCTGAATCTGTGAATCATCAGTTTACATCTCAAAATTGCCATACATTGTAGTATACACAGCTTTCAAACAAAGCCATTTTTGCAGGTGAGTATCAATATCTTTATTGCCTATCGTAGCCAAAAAAAAGAACAGTCTATCCCACTAGAACAGTGATAAGTAGAATCGTTTCCGAATCTTTTTGGGGTTGCTTTGTAGCAAGCCCCAAAAAGATAGAAAAGTAAAATCCACTCCTAAAAGTAGTGATCGATTCTGATAAGTTACTGTTCTGTCTCTTAATTTGGTGGGTACTATCACTATCTCCTGACATTACCCGATTTTGTGGCGTGCTTCGGCCACCGCAGAGTCACCACGGGGTCCCATCGCATCAAATCCCAGATGCGTGTTCCCATCCAGCAGCATGCGAGCGACTTTGCCTGGACACACAAAGTTCGCCATTTCGAGCTGTTGAGGCTATGCTACCTACGCAATTTGAACAACAAAAACATATCTTCATAGATGTTCATACATTTTCAGATACACAACTTGTGATCACCGGTTGGTGTCCCCAAATTAAAGGTCCTTTGGGTTCCCATCATGCCCACCTCGCGCTGCTTCCTTCACGTTCTGTGCCTCCACGTTGCAACGGACCTCGGCATTTCGAATTGGCTCAAAGCTCTGTGGGTTTTTGTCCATTAGACTTGTTGGTATCCAAGACTTCCATTCAGAAGTGGAGAATTGATGATGATTCTTGGTATGTTCCCGATACCAGTACTTTCCAGAGACATGAACTCCAGAGACATGAATTGCACTTCTTCTGCCCAGAAATTCAAAACAAGCCGCTTTCCAATACTTTAATCATTCTACTTTTGTAGGATGTTTCCTGGCACCGAAACGCGGCGTACTGTGGGGACCCGTGCCACGTGAAACAGGGCGCATTGAGCCGTCCACGCCACCTGCCGTGCCACAGTTCGCTAGTTAAGTTGCTTCACCAAAAGATATACAACAACACATATATTGATATTATATATATATACAATACGGTAATAGATATAACAGATATAAATAGCTTAAAATATGTAGTCAAGTGTAGTCTAACTCTTGGGTGTTTTGTGATGACAAGTCCCAACTAGTATCCCAACTATGAGTTTGCAATAGGGATATGATGAAGACAAAGTGGGGATAGTCCGTGGCAGGATCTATCGAAGTTGAATCAGTGGAATTGGTTTAAGGGAAAATTTACAGGAAACCAATATATCATGGGAAAAACGGTGGAAAAACTGGCTTCGGTTTTCCCAGCAAAGCCAATCCCCTTGATTGAAGGGACCCACGGAATGACTTCGAGGTCGAAACTCTAATCCCTCAAACTAGGCGGCGATTTTCCTCAGGAAGTCTGCGGCCGCTTTTGACCACCGTTGCCGTCTCCAAGTCGTTGAGCCGCAAGTCGGGATCATCATCCCCTTTGAGGGGAGAAAAAAGCACCAACCATGAAGCCAGCTTCTTGTTGGGATTCTGCATCTCCATTTTTGTGCATAGGTGATATGCCCATTTCATTTCATGGGTCCTCAGTGATGAAAGCCAAGTCATCCCCAGTCAGAGGCTCTGACCCTTGAAGATCCTCAAGTTCAAGAAAAGGATCCTGTCCTCCAAAGCGTCCACCTTCGCCACCGTTGGCGAGTTCTCACCCGGTCGCGACAAGTCCTGCGCGACTAATCCTCGAAGACCACATCTGAACGGAGCACGTACCTAGGATTCGGGGACGACATCGTGTTGTTCCAATTGTGGAGGTGTCGGGCTTCCTGTCGTTCGTTGGAAAACAAAAGTCTTTATTAACCTTCCAAGCTAAGGCTTTTTTGTCATCTTTATGCTCTGGCAAAGGGCCTAAGACCCGAGAAAAAAGGAAGACTCCTATGGAAGGTGATGGTTTTTCAGTCTCGGATCCAAGGTGAATCAAGTCCTCTACATCCCCAAGGACTATCTTATCTCTGTAGGCTGTGGGTTTCTGGGCCGTGTGGCACCCGATGTCCCGACCATTTCCTCCAGCAATGTCGAAAGTTTTCGGATGTCCTTTTCTCACCTTGTTGGGGATGAGAACTTTTGACACAGTGCTGAGTCGTGTATTTCCCAGAACTGCTTCAAGGAAAATCCACAGGAAACACCGTGAAGAAAGGAGGCTACAAAAAGCAGAGTCCTGCCGGTTTTCCTTGAAGTCAACCCACTCGTTTTGGTCCCGGGTGCTTGACACCACTTCGCACAGGTAAGGATTCATGGAGTAAACACTCACGTCCATGTCGATGCACCAGAGCCATTCCAGTGTTGGGCACTACCCGAAGGACCTCTTTGGTCCCGTTTCCGGAGTAGAAGACCGTCTCGCCTGCCGAGAAGAAGCTCAGGGTGCAGGGGATAGTTGAACCAATCAAAAATAGAGGTATAAAATGGTATAAAGGGAATGTCATGGGGATATGATGGGAATAAATGGGGAACTGAGAAAAGATATACATGATAGTGTCAAGAAAAATCATGGTGTTGTGAGGTTAGTAGCACCATGTTTGACAAAGGGCACTATTGTTTTCATCCTCAGCACAGGGAGTATCCGCCAGCCGTGCCAGCCATGCCAGCCAACTTGGCCCCAGATCTCTGGGCAAATCGCCACAATTCGATGCTTTCCAAATTTCCCAATCCGTACGTTGTTACGAAGCATCATTTTCATGGTGAGGTCACTCAAAACTTTGCGCACCCAGCGAGGTCCTCCTTCCAGTCCATCTCCTCCAGTGAGGTAGACCAGCAGAGTATACTCCGTGCGTCCCAGTGCTGTCTGGTTGCTGCCGTCAATGTGCTTCCCAAAGACGTCGCCGCCTGAGCTGCCATTCTGGCCACAGCCAAAGGTGGATATTCTAGTCCGGAAGGTGATTAATCAGAGTTTGGAGAACTCCATAACTTTGGTCAAGCTGTCTATGTGGGCACCAAAATTGACTGATCGAGTGTCAGGGTGTTGTGGGGTAGTGTGACCAGCTCAACAGTTTCATTGGTCCAAGCTCCCTAGAGTCATGGTCCTGATCTTAAATGTGAAAGGCCGAGAATGACTACACCCTGCAAACCCGTTCCAAACACGTTTTACCTATCAACTGAGCTTTGAATCTGTTTGGAAGGGTGCAAAACGACATCTTCTTGGAAACACATACAGGTCCTGGTTGATAGCCCTGCTTAAGCTTTGATGCCTTGCAACAACAAAAATGTTCTTCAACACACCCAGCTGAAATGTCCAATGACCAGGCACCAGTGTATTTGTAGATGCGGATATTCTCATTGAGCCCCACAGGCGCCCTACCTCCAACTCTCAGCCCTTGCAGACAGCTCTGCAGGTTTCGCCACAGCCCAGAGGCATAGCCGGCATCGTCGAAGCTCAGGCGATAGTGGTGCCGTTCCGCCTCGCCTAAGCCGAGTTGAGCTGGGCAAAAAGGCGACTATTTGCCTGGCTCTTGGGGCTTACAAAGGACAGTCAGCAAAACAATCTCAAAGTTCTGACCCTGCAACCCGTTCTACCCAAAAAAACAACAAAACACACATCTCAACATCAAAAATCCAATCGATTAAAAAAAAAAACTTAAAAAACAACCAAACTCAAAAGTCCAAGACTTTTTGAGGGCCAAAAGATCGTCCTTTCCCAAAAAAAAAAACGAGGCACCATAGGCGGGCCCGCGGCTGGTCTGCAGCTCGAAGCCCTGGGTTTCGGCGTTGGCAACGAAGGTTTCGGCCTCCTCTCTGCTGAAAGCTCCTGCTGTGGAAATCTGACGGATTCACCATGGGGATAACCATTGGACATATAAGGGAAATATCATGGAAACATGATGGACATATAGTGGAAATACAACCATTTCACCACGTTGATTCATGTTTTAATAGGGACTACCCTGGCAAACTAACAGTTTGCTATGGAAAATGGCTATTTATCGTTGATTTACCTATTCAAAACGGTGATTTTGCAGTTCGCTGTGTTAGCTTACCAAAGCGTAAATCCACCACTTTTTGGAAATATTGTGGAATATGAACCACAGACGTGGGATATGGTGGAATATACCCTCTAGTTGTTTAACAGTTTGCTATGGAAAATACCGTTGTTCATAGGTATATCATGGAAGTCAATGGGCCATTTTCATCCATTTTCCATAGCTTCAGTATGTTGGCTTTCTGGAGGGTAGCATCCCAGAAGCAAATGATTAGCTATTTGGAAAATGATGGGATACATGGTGGGATATATTGGGATGATGAATAGTAGTGCGAGTTTACTGGGATATAACTGAATCTACCCTCTGATTGAACAGTTTGCTATGGAAAATCTCATTTTTTTCAGAATAGGCAAATCCTCGAACTTATACACTCCTTCAATACTCCCCATATACTCCCTATAAACTAGATATCAACCACTTATACAAACACTGCCCATGTAGGGCTGTTGCAGTTGAGAACAGTTCCGGGAGTCATCTTGGCGGGTTGGGACTGTGCTGATCCCTGTTCCATTGCATACCCTCTGGCAATTCAACAGTTCGCTATTGAAATGGCCATAGAAATAGTTGTTAAATACCCATTCAAAATGGTGTGTTTTTCCAGTTGGCAAACTGTAAACGTAAATCCCACCGTTAGTACACCCCATCCCAGTTCCAAATTTTCATCTCCCATGAAATCACCGAATATTTCCCCCATGGTTTCATGGCTTAGTCACTGGTAAACATACAAAAAAGCTATGGAAAATCACCATTTTTAATGGGAAAATCCACTATAAATCACCATGTTCAATAGCAAACTGTTAGTTTACCAGAGGGTATTTCCCCATGTTTCATGTGTGAACCACCGGTTTCCACCATGCTTTCACCCATTGGCCCAGCGTTCCTGGCACCGTAAAGATCTGCGGCACCGCGGTCGCTTCCAAGGAGAGGCTCTCCTTGATGCATGGCGCCTAGGGCATTGCAGGCTGCGTTCTACGGAACATCTCCAGAATAAAAATATGATGTGGAGAATAGATTATAATCTACATGTATATTATATATATTATATTATATATATATTATATATTATATATATATATATATTATATTATATATTATATTATATATATATATTATATTATGTATATATTATATTATGTATATATTATATTATGTATATATTATATTATGTATAGTATATGATAATCACCATATATATATTTCTATGGAACATATCCAGAATCGAAACGTAATCACCATATATAATCTTTAATATACAATACTTGAGTATATTACTTGTCTGGCATATAATGTATGACATATGATGTATGATATATGAAAATATGAAACATGCAATATCATTTAGTGCATATAATCTATATATATATTATTCAACTATACTACTATTCAATGATGCTGTGTATACAATATGCACACACGTGCTGGTAATCAAACATGCCCTTGTGGCAAAATCCACCATTTAGTTGGATAAGTTCTCATTAAAACCTCCAATTAGCTTAAGGTTTCCCAGCTAGTGTTTGATGACACCTGAGGGTATAGGAATTTAATCAAAAAATAGGAGGATAATGCGGATATATAAACCGAATCATAAGCTTTTTGGTGTACGGCTATTTATAGGACCTGTTGGCTATAAATCAAGATTTCCCAGCTATACTGGTTGAATTTCATGTATTCAACTTAGGTTCAATGAGAACCCAAGAATGCTCAACGGATTGGTTTATAATGATGGTTTATAAGAAACTTTACGAGAAATCCTCATGTTTAGTCCCAAATATGGCGGCTTCCTGCAGATTTCCCTTCAAGCAATTCTGGGAAATATATTGCTTTTTGAAGAATATATCATAAAGCAAACATAGTGAAGATAGAGTATAACATGCAATCAGCATACTTCATATACAGAAATAAGATCTATATAGATGGAAAATTATCAGGAAGGAGAGGTCAAAAAGAAACAGTTTTCCAATAACTATTTACATAACAGCACATGGCACATAAACCATATATTTCCGGCCAGCATCAAAAATAGCACCGCCGTTTGATGTCTGGGGATTCCCTTCCTTTTGGCACCCCTGTGCGCAACTTAAATGCTGATACAATGGTGGTTGTCCGGGAAAAAAAGTGGGAACTACCAAAATATCTGGGTGTTCCAAACTAAGAAGCGACTCAAGAAAGTAAGGACATCGTTCCCAAACATTCCTATTTGACATACTTGTGTGTCTATCAATTCCATAGAATGCAGGGGTTCTTACACTTTTGGTAGGATCATTATAATGGGACCCCTGGGCCAATTGGATATGTGGATCACCATCCTTTCAAGTTCGGGCATCTGCTCCGAAGGGCCCACAAATTCATCAAGTTCTCGGGCTGTCTTTTTTCGCCATTCAAAGTAAATAGTCCTATCCCATCCCATTAGTAAACATTCCTATTCTAGTTTATGACATGTTTCATAATCCCCAAAGGCTCACATGCTTCGCTGCCAAGACACCTCTGTCCCCACACATCGTCCCGGCACCGCATCCTTCCCGCCCCAGCGCATCCGGCGAAGGCGTCGCGTCTTGGTGATGTGTGCGCGCACCCAACGGGAGCCAAGCCACAGCCGCATGGAGGCAGAATGGGCTGCGGCCAAGGCAGAGATTTGTTTTTGGGGGGATCTAAAACGCATCCATTTTAGGGGTTTCATATCCAATTGGATATTCCACAGTGTTCCATAGTATTCCATAATCCCATGGTATTTACATAGGAACCACAGTATTACATAGTTTGGTGGTTTTGCACTCCGAGTTTTGACTCAGACCCATACGGGACCCCAGGATTTGAAGAAGCTGGTCAGCTAAGATCTTTAAGAACCTACATGTCAGCTGGCCCCAGCGAAAGCAACCAGAGGTTAGCGGTGGAACAGAAACCCTGAACGCGCAAACACTTTAACGACAATTAATATCCAAGAATTTCGCGCAAAGAAACTAAATGAAACTAAGATCAATTGAATTTATACACCTCCTGGCCACGTTTTGTGGGTTTCCTGTAGACGACTGGACTGGACCGAGGGCACCACAAGACCCGATCCCGCCTCCGGCGCGGAGCGGAGGGCATGCACCAGGCCTTCTAAAATGATGGAAACGGGCACCAAGTCCTCCCAAGTCTTGGCCATCGCAAGTCGTGGCATCATCCATGTTTGAAAAGGATTGTAAGATTAAAGACTGATAACATCAACATCATCATCATCATCATCATCATCATCATCATCATCATCAGCAGCAGCAGCATCAGCATCAGCATCATCATCATCATTTTTTCCCGTTGACAATATTGGGTATATTCTGAACGTTTTTCCCACTTAAATACACCGACTACACGCTCTCCTTCTTTGCGGCTTGGGGCCACCGCAGCCACCTTCTTGGCCACCGCCGAAGGGGCCAAGTGAAGGAGTGAAATCAGGCAAGTGAGCATGGTGAGATATATAATGTACATGAAATTGAATGTAATACTGCACTACAATGGGATGATCTACATATGGCTATAATTCACTATATACAATATATATATATATATATTTGTGTGGGTGTGTACATATGGTTGTACTGTAATTCATAGTCATTCCAGCAACCATAATAAGGATACAAATGGGAATGTAAATGAATAGTTGCGGGACTATGATCAACAACATGACCTCAGCTGGCCCAGAAAATGGGCAACCAAACATACTCGCGATCCAATGGGGTATCGGTTTTTCATATAGTGAATGGATATTCATGCCAATATCGCCAACAACATAAGATGGCTTTGTCCAGAGATAGGGGCTTAAACGGATTGCCATCCGACATGGCCATACTCTAACTGAAGATGAGATTCTCGAGTTGTTGAGATCCTCAAGGACCCCCAGCTGGTAATCAAGCATGTCTAGCTGGAAAATCCGATGTAAATAGGGTTTGAATGGGAAATGCATATATCAATGTGGGATGTTCCAGCCTTGTTTGACTGAGTGAGATGATTTCCCTATTCAAAAATCGGAGATTTGAAAGCTTATCTATAACTAGGGGCAGGCGTACAGAACACCCAAATAATTCTTCGTTTTCATGGGAATTCCCCACGGAGTATGATGATCCCAAATGTATCCCCAATATACAAAAGTTTAGACCAATAACCCATCTGGAAAAAAAGACTACCAACCATGATGTATCAATTCTACCGTACCCCAACAGTTGTCATGGTCAATGCTCTGAAATTGTGACGCTTAAATGGACAGTAGCTAAATCCACCAGGGTTTTTGAGTTGCTGCTCACAACCGGAGCCTACCAAGCTTCTTCACGGCATGCACCCGAGCTCGGATGGAAACTCTCTCGCCTCTCGATGTCAGTTGCACCCGGAGGGTTCATCCGGGAGGTACCCCAAATAGACAAACAAGACCAAGCAACATATCTATTGTCACCACAACCAAAACAATACAACCATAGTCAACAATATTGACACCTTTTATGTACCAAAAAGATATCAAACATAACCAAGCAAAATTATGCACTACTTCGGTATTTTGAAGCGGAAAACTCATGAAAATGGTTGATTAATTTGACCAAAAAGTTGGCCTCAACGCGTCAATCTGTGGATGCAACCAGCCATACCCAAACGATGATCTGAGAAATGAAGAAAACAAATCAAGTTGGGTATGTGGGGGTGGGGTCAAAAAAACAGTAAATGGATGTTGATCACGTTAAACAATTGGATTTGTAGGGTATTGTAGATATTGATTGATCATGATTGATCCATATAGACATGTTAGAATCTTGAACTCTCCAGTCTCCATTTGCTCACAATAGTTTGGGGACCTTTGCTGTTGACACACACGTGGGAAACATCATCACATCATCGGGTTTGGCAGGTTCCAGCAAGCAGCCACGACCCAGAAAATCCCAAGTCATCAAGGATGTGCTGAACTTTCAAGATCCAGAAAATCAATGGATTGGTTCAAGGGAAGATCGAAGCCGGAAACCATGGTTTTTACCATCAAATATGGCCGTTGAATTGTCTTTCTAGAGGTGAACCATCCCATTTTCATGCCCTTTTCATGAAACGACTTAAGACCAGTACTGACACAACACATCCATCTAGACACATAAGCAGTACGGGGTCTGCCTAGACGTAGCAAGGCAGAGGCGGAAATGCAGTCCTGCCAGGCGTACTCCCAGGACCCCACCGTGGCGCGACTGAATCAATGGACTGGGAACCACGTTAGGCGGTCAACCAGTCACCCAAACGATGTCTTTGGAGATAATACACATGTGTATATAAATGTGTATTTGTATAATATATATATATATGTAAATGAATATCTATATATATAGATATATGTGCATAACCATTCACCAATGGTCGGTTCAAAGTCAAAGTCCCGAACTTGGCCATTCTATACCCCCATACTGTCCCATTTTACGGCTCAACTGACGGCCCTGGCCTCACGAATTAGATGTCGGCATGCCACTGACGGCTTGTCCAATTGGATCTGTGGCCGGGCCCGTTTTGGAGGAGGAAAGGGGAATCCCCAGATGCAAATAGGAAAGCAAGTTGTTGAGAGCACAAATGGACAAACATGTAATGTACGTATATACATATGTATATATATACATATATATATATATGTATAGATGAATACATGAAATGAGGCAAAGCTGGATAGAAAGAAAGACAGACCGACAGATAGATATATAGATAGAGAGACAGACAGGTAGATAGATACGTGGATTGGATGGATGGATGGATGGATAGATTGATTGATTGATTGATAGATTGATTGATAGATAGATTGATTGATTGATTGATTAATTGATTGATCGGTTGATTGGTGGGTGGACAGAACAAGACATAAATAGATATATAGACCGCTAGATAGATTGATAGATACATTTATAGATAGATAGCAAGATAGGGAGACAGATTGATCGATAGATTGATTGATAGATCGGTCCATATGTACCTAGATAGATTGGCTCGAGCGATAGGTAGATAGATTGCTTGGTAGGCGTAGATTGATTGGTAGGTAGATTGATAGATCAATCGACGGATAGATCGATAGATCAATAGATAAATCAATAGATATAAGTAGATTGGTAGAATTGTAGAATTGTATATAGACAAGTACGGTGCGAACTCGCTTGAACCGACCGAAGAAGCTCACTTGCGCCGACCAAGCAGTTTTTGCAAGCCATACCCTTCTTGTTGGTTGAATCACCATTTTTCTTAGCGTTATCACCATTTTCGCTGGGAAAATTCAATGTTTTACTGGCTACATCATCATTGTGGCGATCTTTGTTGGAGAGTTGTTGTTCTGCAGATTCCAACAGCCCGCGCCTGCAACAGCTCGCGCTGGGCCTGTTGAGCCCTTGCCGCGTCGTCCACGGCGATGGCCTGCCATGGAATAGGGCGATTTTGGATGATTTTCCCAGCCAGAAACCTCCATTTAGGTCGGGGATTCTCCATGGCTATGTGAAATAACCACAGGGTAATTTCATGGTGATTGTTGTTATTACTAGTAGTGTTATCATTACCATGATGAACTAGTACGATGATGATGATGATGATGATAACCATGGTGGTGGTGGTGATGATGATGATGATGATGATGATGATGATGATGATGATGGTGATGGTGATGGTGATGGTGATGATGATGGTGATGATGATGGTGAGGATGATGGTGATGGTGATGGTGATGGTGATGATGATGGTGAGGATGATGGTGATGGTGATGGTGATGGTGATGATGATGGTGAGGATGATGGTGATGGTGATGGTGAGTATGATGGTGATGGTGATGGTGATGGTGATGGTGATGGTGATGGTGATGATGATGATGATGATGATGATGATGATGATGATGATGATGATGATGGTGAGGATGATGGTGATGGTGATGATGATGGTGATGATGATGGTGAGGGTGATGGTGATGGTGATGGTGAGGATGATGGTGAGGATGATGGTGATGATGATGGTGATGATGATGGTGATGATGATGGTGATGGTGATGGTGATGGTGATGGTGATGGTGATGGTGAGGATGATGGTGATGGTGATGGTGAGGATGATGGTGATGGTGATGGTGATGATGATGGTGAGGATGATCATTTACTCCACAGAAGGGCGGATTCAATAAACCAACATGGGGGAGAACAAATTGTGTTTAGCCAAGAAATCTAGGGATTTCACATAGGGAATCAAGCAACAAATATAGGGCCTATAGGGGTCATGGTATCAATCTAATAGACAACTTGACAAACCAGCTTTTGGTGTGTCAGCGCATTGGTTTCAGCAAGACGTCCCTAGTTATTTTACCATGAAAAATTGTCCCTGCGTCCAGTGATGGGAAAGAATTAACGGAACAATCAGCACATTGCTAGTCCATCGCATACTTGATTCCGTTCCACATATCATACTGTCTCAACCATCAGATTCAGCCAAAAGAAAGTACAGGCAGCTACCAATGGCATGTAACCACCGGAACATCTAGTGAAGCTACCAATAGACTGGTCATGTTTGATCAAACCCTCTGTTAATCGTTTACAGTTTGCCACATGGAATATGATCATTTTTTGAGCGGGATTGATCATCGTGCTGAATGGGCCATCTCAATCATGCAAACTGTTCGATTGCCAGAGGTTTGGTCATCCCAATTCTTTGGATATCGCAACAACGTGGTTCTGGAGCAGACTGGTACCACGTTCAAACCTTGTTTTCTTTCACCGAGGTGAGCATGGTTTTCCATGTTCAACCCTAATGGTTGGGAAACAATCCATGAGGTTAGTACTGTATGTCTATTCGTCTCCATCAGTCTTAGTCATTGTTTCTCCCTAACACTCAGGAAAGGGCCCCGGGCCCTGATGTTTCTTGGATGAAAAAAGAACCTTTTCTGATTGACCTCTTCACGAAATCAACAGCGGACCTGGTTATGTCAAGGAACAGAAATCTATCATAGATCACATATAAAAAAGACGTTTTGTTGGTAAAAGACCAGTTGTCCCACAGCTTTTCACGGATCTAGAAGTTACATAAATCCCAATGATCCTGTCCTTTGAGCGCCCCAGGGGTGACTTCCCAATCTTCATATGGGTGGTTGATCTCCAAGGGAAAATCCGCTAGTTCATCCCCCATTTCTGGAGGTCAAATCCTCATTCTTTGTAGTCAAAAACTCATTTTCACTATCATATAAACCAATGAAAATCCAATGTGTTTGTGCCTAAATTCCCTCGAAATTCCATACGGCTTTGTCTGAAAATTGTGTCGCTACCCCAAAACCCAATGGTTGATTCTCGAAGTCCCTATTAAAATCTCAGTTTCCCAGTTGTTGATTGTTGATTCCCTATGATTGACTATTGATTTCCCAATTGTTGATTCTAGATTTCCCTATTAGAAATTGCCAGTTCGAGGGCACTGCCAGGCCTCACTGATCTCATGGCTCAAGCGACGAATTGCCTCGCGCGGGACGCGTAACTCGGAGGATCTTCCCAGTGGGTAGTAGCTTCTGAATGGGATTCAATGGGGTATATACGGAGTATATGATTTTTGATAATGGTGAATAGTGATTAACAATGGATTATTTGATGTAACTGCAGGATCTTCCGATTTAGTAAGTGGTTGGTGGGCTTGGTTCACCCAAACCCAGTTGTAAATAGGATAATCTACATGGGGAACTACAGATCATATGACAGCTTTTGTACTACGAGATAGCATATTTACAGATAAAATAAGTAATACTCTACAGACTCTACAGCACAGTATCCCTTTTGTAAAAATCATATGATATGGATGTGATATAAGTGATATTACGTATAAACCGCGATGTGTCATACTAATGGGATGTGTCAGATATGTCATGCAATAACTTTATCATTCGCTTTGTAGCAAATCATATGATGTTGATAAACTTGGATGGTGTTGTAGGAATTCATGGAATCTATAAGCAACTATACGCTTTTCCAAACATTGGTGAGCTACTAAAATTGTGCGGCCATAAAATAAGTTTGGGAGGCAACGATTGTTTCTTCATAGTCTCAGCTGGTCCGTGTTTTTTCCTTTCTTATCGGTAGTTGATCTACACCCCTAAAAAGTCAACTGAGCCACGAAAAATCACCCGTATCCCATGCCATCCCAGCTTCAGGTGCAAAACACTGGAGGCGCTGGGTATGTTGCGTTTCCATGAGGACTGTGTGCCAGCAACAAGCAAAGGCCAAGGCTTTCGGTAAATTTGGCACTTCAAAAGTTCAAAGTGCAGCCAAAACCTCATCATTCCAGGAAAAGAAACACATCTTACAAGGCTTTCCGCATTGGATTGATCCATCATACTACCTGTTGGACCAGTTAGTACAACCAGATGTTTCCCTATCAGCCAACTATCAATTGGTGGTATATCCTCTGTTCATCTTTTCACCATCTATTTCAAACCCAAGATTCATTTGAAACCCAAACTTCCCGTCATACCTAATTTCACCACATATTTCACAGCATATTTCACCACATATTTGGGTGTGTCTGAAAATAGAATATATATCCCCAATGATAGGGACAATGATCGTTGACCATTGGCTTTAGGGCTACACTATTTTCAGACAAACCCATTTCACCTCCCCACATCTTTTTCAATTTCTATGGCCTTCAAACAACTTCACCGCCCACTTTTTTCGTTGTTCACTTCGCACCTCCTCAGCAGATTCCTCGTTGAGCACCGATTTGGACCTGGCGGTGGAATTCTGAGGGACCCAATATCGAAATCCCCAATTTTTCCTATGGATTATGGGCATGAAGCTCCCATGTATTATGTGTCCCTATAAATTCTCTGGAAATTGGGAAGCGGATGGCTATGGATGCATTCCTTTCGCGGCGATCTTGATGTTCACCAGGGATATAGGGTTTTGACACATCCCCATATCCATGTATCATGTATCTGCAAAACCCCCTGTAAATGGATTTGTTTAAGCCAGGTCATTATACTCATTATGAGTTATTCATATCTAATGGGGCTTCGATGAGTTGCAAATATATTGTGTTGTTCATGGTTGGAGTTGCGTTCTATGTCAACTATTGGGCTATTTTTTATAGTTCAGGTATGTCATTGAGAATAAGCCCCTGAATCTTTGGGTATGTCATACTATCAAAACCCCCCGATTTTTTGGGTATGTCAAACTATCAATAGCTGCGCCCAAAGAGTTGGGTAAGACCCTAAGATCAATTTCAGAAATATCCAAAATATGTTGATACTTCACAACCACGTTGATGACTGAAAAGGTTATCAGACAACAATCAAGCACTGACAGATTACCAATGATTAACTCAAACCATACAGAGACAAGACCGAACAGTTCGGGCTTTATGATTTGGGATTTGTCATTGTTGGAATAATGATGTCATGATGATGCTCCAAATTAAGGTATACTGTCAACTCGTCAACCTGGAAAAAGCTGTTGACCCCCTGTGGGAGGTTACCATCAATTGCCTATTTTTGGGGGGCGTAAGTTGACACATTTCTTGGAGGTTATGACCATTCTAGTACTTATTCGCGTATTACGGAAGCCATGTTCATACTGGCTATGACAAATTGTTGCTTCTCTAACAGTGTTTGGCTTCCGATCAAATCATACATCACACCCCTGATGAATCAACTACCCCCTTAATGGGACACCAAAATAAATAGAGCCATAGAGCCCACTACGTTTCACGAGGGTTTCGTTTGGGCATCTGATATTAGGGGGAAGCGATTACCATGTTTGGGGCCCGTGAGTTGCAATACTTTCCTGGGAAACTTTCGCTACAGTTGCTACAGTGATCGTATGTGTTTGCTTGAAATAATTCACCCAGCATTTTAACATTTGATGTTCCATCGAAACAACGCCCGCAACGCAACCCGCTTGTTCAATTTTTGGACAACTTGGCAGTATTTTTTGTCACTGTTCCAAATGCAGATCGTGTACTTGGATGTGCACTCAAGCTACTAAGCAATTGAAATCATTGAATTGGTGGTTTCCTAAAATAGGGGTACCCCCGAATCATCCACTTTAATAGGATTTTCCATTATAAACCATCCATTTTTGGGTACCCCAATTTTAGGAAATCCCCAATTCTATATAAGTTGAACTTGGAGGACCATCCCACTTGGGAACTGGTTGGCAACCACAATTAGTTACAACTCATTTATGTATATTGGATATCCCATTTAGGGGACTTACTAACCAGGGATACGAACCACTTACTAAGTGGTACGATCCTTCAAGAAGCATTGGCCAAAGTTGAACCCCCCTCTAACATTTTGAGTACAATGGGCCTTACTTACTGTATGCCCATGTCATCTGTATCCTCATACACGCGGGTATATGTTCCTGCCATTTCACAAGAGTTCACAAGCAGCTTGCAATTCAGTCATCAAAAGTGTCTGGGAGCCCGTCTTTGTTGACAGGCCCAGGTCAGGATTTTTTTGTGATGTTCAAACATGTTTGCAATTTTGAATAAACTTTTGTAGTTTAACATAGTTTAACGAACCAGCAAATCTGATTGAATGTTGTCGTCAAACTGGATGATCAACAATCTGATGCTGATCCCCTTTACGCGCTGATTGACACCCTCTACCCTCTAGTAACTTAACATAGCTATGGAATGTCATTGTGTTTAATAAACAAATAAATCCTCGGATTAGATATGGGCAAGTCTTTTCCACTTCGCAAACTGTAACAAGTTACCTCTCGCCGGTGAATTTCCGAAAAGAAACACATTCAGAATGTTCAACATCATCCCATTCATCTGGGTAAATGACAATAATTCACCCTGAATTACCTGCGGCTAGGGATAATTCCCCAAAGATCAACCATTGTTCCAGATTCCCTCGATTTCATAAAACCTCTATTCGGAATGGTGACGGCTGAATCCCACATGTTTTTACGGCCTGGCATTGGGAGCACAGCGACAGACTGTGAGGTCACGGCCACCTTCCCAGATGATGAGGCTGGAGGAGGATCCCCGAGAAGCCGCCACGAATCATCGAAACTTGGGATGTCACTCGATTTCTGTGATTTATGATGGGTAAGTTCGTATATGACTATGGCTAATGGATTTTTATATGGTGGATGTGCATATCTATAGTTAGATGGGGCTATAAACCAAGTCAGAACTGGGGTGCCCCTTCGTGGAGGAAATTGACAATCCTGATATTCATTCCTTCCCACCAATACTAAATGATAAAAGACAATAGAAGGGATTGTGATTATGAAGATTATGATGAATCTGAGGATGAGGATCTGAATTCAGAAGCAACACAAACTGAACACCACCTTTTTGAAATCCATCTTGCATTTTAAGGGGGTGGGGAGAAAATTGTCACATACTGCTGTCTACTAAGCAAATCCTGAGTGTGAGATGCGGCTCGACAACTTTTGCCAGCTATGCCATGCAGCTATTCCGGAGCTGTCTACCTGAGGAGAAACTATATCCGACCGCGCCCCGTGACACGCATTTTCCCCAAGGACAGATTCTTGGCTCCATGCTGTTTCCTTGGCACAACTGTTTTTGTTTGGCCTTCCTTTACCCAAGCCTGATCAAAGCCATCTGTTGGTCCTATGTGTACTGTGACAACCATCCATTCACCCACTCCATGACACCTTGACGTCGAGTTTCCCGAAATCCACCACTGCTCTGCCTCCGGGGGCGATTGGACATGAATCAGAAAGCCCTTGGTTCCTCCGGTGTTTCCAATGCCAAAATCCCACCTGAATTGAGACAGTGATTTGCATAAGAGACAACCATTTTGAAGGGCCCATCATTTGGACCCATACCCACCTGAATTCTGCAACTCTTTTTCTCAATTGCCATTTCGGATATAGAGAGTATAGAGTGGGTGCCCAACAGGGCGGCTGGTCCAGACTTCAGGAAGGGGCCCCTCCGAGGTCGATAGATGTTGGTTTATAACTAGGCTAACGTATGGATTTTCTGGCAGATACTGTATATCATATTACAGTCAGATGGTCACAAACCAACTTATAATTAGGGTGGGCCTTCCTGTTGAAACCACCATCCAATAGCAATTTCAGGACTTGGATGTGCGTCCCAGTTAGTAAGTGGTTTATAACACCTTCATCTAACTGAGGATTTGCAATTGATCCAATTGACGTAGTTTATATGGTATAATTATCAACTCACAACTGGAATTGCACCCCCGAATGGAGTAAACCACGACAGTTCCCTTGCATCAAGATCCCGAGTTCACCTTCGCCTGCAAAGTCCCCAGTACCTCAGGTTCATCAATCACAGGGCTGGCCACACACGGTTTACTTGTGAATACAACAAAACCATTGTTGAAGAAACTACAAGGTGGGGCCCCCAAGACAAACTAAGTTGGTTTCGTTCACTAGCCGTTGGGGTGCCTTGTGATGAAACAAACATATTTCCATGGGGTTAAAAACTGTAATTGGAGGGCTGGGGGCGGGGAACGCACCTTGGCGCAGATCATGAAGGCATCCACAAGCAAAATGTTGAGAACCCTACGAGGTCGGGAAAATTTGCATGAATTGTTAGGCTGATTTGTTGGTTTATCATGGCTTATCTATTTGTAGGATATGCACTGGATCACCATTGCAATAGGGTGTATAGAGTCAAATTCAAACCAGTCAGTTGATCTATCATACCATTTTAATGTCCAGAAAACCAAAGCATTGCAACCCACTAGCACCATACCCGGCAAAATTGCAACGGCTCTGGAGAATTAATGAAACGAAGAACCCCCCGTTTCTGGTTTAAATTCCCTTTCAATCAAATTGGGCGCGTGGGCCAGGTGGGCTGATGTTGGTTTCAAAACAACTATTGCGCGCAACTGGTTTTTTGAATTCAGAAGCCGTTTGGGGGGCCGGTCAACACCACAGTTTGCAAATGAAATTCATGACGCGGGATCATGACATGCCATTATACATGCCACGCAGGCCATGTTTGATTGGAAGCAGGTAACCACGTTTATGCCCAATGCGCTTTCAGCAGCCAAGTCACAGCGCTGGCGTTGCCACGATGGCCCACCGCAGCCTGACAGGGTTGCGCCATGTCAAGGCAAGGCTGTCAAAGATCAGCGCTTGGTAGGATGAAACGGGCTGGTCCAATTGTAGCTGTGACTGGGGTTCTGCCCAAGCAGGGCCATCACTGGCCCTGCGCGTAGGGCAACTTGGATCGCAAGCGCGGGCTGTTAGCGCAAGAGACAATTTTGCCATGTGCTAGCTGCCTTTGCTGCCCCGCGGCTGCCAGGTGTCAACGCGGTTTCCACTAGAATAGTCAGTTGAAGGCCAGCCATGCAGAATGCGTTCTGGTTCAAAATTCACTGCCGAGTCATATACAGCAACGATCCAGCGCATGAGCAGTTGGATCGCTCTCGTGTGCTCATTCGAATATCGCTGGCACAACCCCCTCCCACTTTGTGCCTGTGGGATTTCTCTCATTTTGGCCCAGCGCTAATTTTGATATGGTTCGCGCAACCCCCCGGTCATTGCGCGCGTTGGGTCGCTCTCATTGTTGCGCGGTGCTTGTGCGGATATCCCTTGCACAGCCACCTCGTCACTTTGTGCATGTTGGAGGGCTCTCATTGTGGCAAAGTGCCCATTCTTAATTTCTTGACCAAGATCTTGTAGAGGTCCTTGTGGGAAGGTCTCCCAAGCCTGGCGAAATCGTCTAAGAAGTCAAAGCAAGGTGAAGATGCCCTGTGCTAGAGGTGCTTGTATGAAAGCTCTTGTTGGATGCTCTGAGGTTGTGATATTTTCGGAACTGGCATGCAGATCTGGACCAAGATCTTGCAATGATCTTGCCATGGTCGTGAGAAGATCTTGTGGAGATCCTGGTGAACCCCCTTATGAAGTCAAAGCAATGAAGATCCTGTGCCTATTGAAAGGACCTGCCAGATTCTCGAGGTCGTGGTATTCAGGAGTTTTTGTCAATAGATGTTCTCCTCAACACCTCAACACTGTCAATAATTCTACCTTTTTTCTTGTGAATATATTTTTTTATGAGTGAATTGATGATTTCTCGAACGGTTGGGCGGGGTTTACCCAATCAAAAAAAGAAGTCATAAATTCGTTCATTTTAAGAAAAGTAGAAAAAACAAAGCGTACAAGTGTCATGACATGTTCACAGATTCTTCACAAAAAATATCAGGATGTTGCGGAAAATGGAAGAACAATATATACATATATATATGTATATTATGAATTTTGTGAGTGAATTGATACATGTTTAGTGATTGGGAAAACCGCTTCAACTCCAGAAATCACAGATTCAGCCATACAAAAACATAGATTCAACCATTGAAAAAATGCGAATCTTGAAAAAAATACATTCCAGCGTATTCAAATCAGTAAAAACAAATAAATACAATTACTTTTACAAACAGAGCTCCTTGTTCCTGGTGAACTGTTGACACTAACAATATTAATATTCAATGTGGGAACATCCCCATCGAGACCCCATAAGTATCCCGCCAACGTAGCGAAAAAAACGCCATCACGGATGCACTGCCATGGTCTGGGGCCCCTGGGGCGGGTCATCAATCCCTTCGTCGAGTTTATCCTTGATGAGGTCGCCGTAGCTCGATGCAAGCATGTTGGATTACCACAGATCACATCCCCATGTTGGATTACATAGCCCATGAAATATCCCCATGATATTCATCATTCCCAGTTTATCCCATATATTACAACATATTCCCATATATTCCCACACCCATAGATTTCCGCGTATTCCCATATATTCCCATACATTCTTGTTGGTTAAGTCACATATTCTCCAAACACTCCCCACATATTGCCGGAGGGTTCCAAGATTTGACCCTTTCACATCACCCACCTCTGATCGCCGTCCAGACGCGTCGCTGCCTGGGAAAAAGCGAAGTGGAATGATGGCTGGGGATGGCTGGAGAAAGGTTTTCCAGCCAACAAGTGCAAGCTATCTATATTTGTTGATTTTTTGACTCCAGACTGGAGTTCTCTGCGTTGTTTGAGGTGTGTGTGTGAAAACTCGGAGTATCATAATCTTCCCTGAGCAATCCATCGTAAAAACCTGGATCTCTCAAGCTAGCTATAGCATTCATACAATGAGTATGGCTTTGTGTCAAATTTTGGTGGGTACCCCAAAGGGCTCATTTGAATGGGCACAATAAACCATATATAAGACTTGGGATTTCCAGATGTTGAGACAACCCCATATCAAAAAAAACAAATTCTGCCGGCTCAGAGAAATTCTGACTCGTCCACCTCCCTCAAAGTCGACCTGATGGAAGGCAAAAGATGCCATTTCCAGATCCGTAAAATAATCATCCAAACAGATTTCTATGATGTTTTCACAGGGTTGTATCCAAGTTTCACGGACGTTTTTTGCACCAAAATTGTTGGTGACATCTTCATTATTGTAGCTGAAACCATGTTAAACCCCTATGAAAACGTAGCTCCCACTTTTTCAACGGTGTGAAAAACCCATGCCATGCCATGCCGCCATAGCACCACATGCCAGTCCTCCCCAACCGGCATAGCTCCCGTCACCTGGAGTTTCTGAAGTCAGGGGGGATCCCCAAGTCACCATGGGCTAACCTATACGAATAGTCATGGTAAAAGTTGTGACTTGGCTGATGACTGGGGGTACCCCCATTGGAAACTCCCATGTGGGAGAACCCACGAATTGGGGACGTGCGATCACCAAGGGTTATTCACCAGTCACGATCCGTTGGATGATCCTCTACTCAAGGGTGCATCCTACTTCGTAAGCGGTGAATTGGCCATGAATCTGGGGTGTATCTTTCTTGGCGACTTGTTGAATTCATGGGGTGTTTTTGAGTCAACAGTAATCCTAAACAAATGATCAAATCAGTCATTCACCATCAAAATATGATGAACATCCATCCCTATGGATCCAGTTGTGCTGGGCTATGATGTTGGTCCTACCCCAGAAAGGACTCGTATCACCAGAGGGGAATCACTTTGATGATATGATAGTCAGTGACAAACCTCATCAACATCATTACCAATGACGATTCAGTCGTAGCTGACTAGTCACCAATATCGGAATGACAATACTCGTAATAGTAATGATGAGGAGAATGATAGTAAGAAGAGACTCAGACTAATGCTGAAACGTAGTGCGCTAGTAGTCATCACAATCATCAGCATCCATCATATGCCTGGAAATAATGGGGTATACCACTCAAATGGCTATGTTCATAATAAAAATATGATTAGCCAATTGTTTTAGGGTACTTAGGCCCCATGTTCATTAAAAAAACAATCCATGATTCAGTCAAAGGTATATCCCAAAATTTGATGGTATAATATGGTATACCCTCCGGTAATCAAACGTGGCAATTGGAAATCCTCTATAAATGGAGGTTTTAATGGGAAAATCCCCTATAAATGGTGGATTTTCCATTGCCATGTTTGATTACCAGAGGGTAATCTTGTTTAATCATCTTAAATCCAATGTTCCAAACCATCATCAGCACCTCTCCATCTCCGCGCCTCCCATACTCCCGGCCGCACCACCGCAGGGCCCTGGGCGTCCAGCGTATCCAGTAGCCAACCACAAGTCAATACATGGGATGATACGGAAAAAGACACCATCCCCAATTGTGGTTTATAAAACTGGATCTACGTGAATTTTATGGGATTGTTTATTACACATATAATCGCAAAGTGGTTTGTAACACATATACATATAACACACATAAAATTATGTCCATATGTATGTTTTTGTATACATAATCAAATTAAAATGTACTTGCGGAATTTCTACACACACTTGGGTTTATGCTATGATTGTTGTAATCACTAGATATCTTGTTTGGGATGTATCCTGGTTTTCTCCTTTGGTCTCTAGTGAGTAGTTTTAAGTAATCCCAAAAACAGTGAGTCATTCGGCCAGCATTATTTCGTTTATAGCTATGGAAGAATAATATTGTATCTGAAACCCACCAAGCGGCTTGTATTGGCTGCATATCTCATATCTCCATGTTTTCCCCCTGTTTCCGCCGAGATATCATGCGGCATCACCTTGCACCCCGTCGCAATGCAACGCCCCCTGCTGCGCCTGCAGAGCCATGGGTTCAACCCCCCAATGGAAAAAAAATGAATCGATTGCTTGAGCCCAAAAGTTTGGCATGGGAAGTGATGTCACTCCTTTTTTGAGATACTTTTTTCCCTGGAGATCCTTTTGGTCACAACGGACCCAAGATTTTTGTAGTTTTGAAGCTTTGCCACCCCAAAATCGTAAAGTTCATGGAGCATGGTTGTAGAAATACTTACTACATGGGTGTTTGCTAAAGCAGGGCTACTTGCAAATCATCCAAACTTCGAAGACTTCAGTTTTTGAAAAGCCATGGGTACCCGGAAATTACCCATGGCTTCAACATCAGCCTGTACACAGGTCTTGGGGGTCCCTTAACATGACAATTGAAGCATCATGCCACACATCACTAGCAAGTAAAAAGAAGTGATGATGACATGTGACAACCCAGTTGTGAAAGAGATACACCTCTTTAATTTGCCATGGAACCTGAAGAATGGTGTCCTAGATGTATGATTTTGCTGCTGAAGATTGCCCAACTAGTGGGTTTCGTGTTGATTTTCGGGTCGCTTCAGCCCCAGAACACGCGACTTGTTCACCCATTTTTCTCAACAGCTCAGTTCCATCCTCACCAGACACCTGACGCGGGGGTCCGGTGCAACAAAACCTCTGGGATGCGATCTGTTATGGGACAACCCCCTCCAAAGGTGACAACCCCAATGATTTCGGGAAAAATGCAACGGATCCTAAGAACCTCCACAGATTCGATTCGCCTCTGTACTATTGGGGAATCACTTTTGGGGGGGTGAAAATCTCCATGACAACCTGAGAAAAAATATATGTTTCGTTTTTGCGTCCGAACTCGAGATACGGACATTCTCGCTTCCCAGCAGAGATCAAGATCCATGATTTTCATAATTACCAACTTTGAGTATCACCGATCCATTTGTCGGACATCCTTGGTTTTCGGTGCTCCCAAGGAGATGCACAACTGGTGACTGGAAGCCACCAGAACTTGGTTGGTTCGTTGATTGAATCATCTCATCTCTTGACCACAAACTTGTGCACGGTTTCAGGTCTTATGAGTTACGAATTTTTTTATCAGTCCAAACAGGTCGTGTCTCCCATTATGTGTCCCGCAATTCTGCACTGATGGCAAGGATGCCTCATCATCTCATGGTTTCCGTAATAAGAAAGGCCCCGCTTCCGCAAAAAAGAGCTGTGCCTGAAACCGTGATGATTCCGTTTGTACAGGATACCGCAGGATACCCCTATCTTAGTGAAGTGGGAGTTTACTAATCTTGTGTTTACTTTAAATGGTATTCCCTACTAAACCCCAGCATGCCTATTTTCTTTATAAAAAAATGCTTTTAGTATGTTTTTGGTTTTAGACATCCCCATTAATGTCCGGATCATCCCTGGTAAAGCTTTCAACCCGAATCTCTCATCGGTACTAAACCTTCAATCAGGGATTATTTATACTCAATATTCACACCACCGATTCCTGGTGAGTGACTGGGTCATGTTTGGTGGTCAAACAATCACTGTAGCATGGCCAAGCTTACTGTAGCTACCCTGTATATTTGATGAATATTGTTTTGAGCTTTGTATGGCGATAATTCCATATGCATACGTATATTATATACAGTATATGTAACAAAACCATACAAAACCCAAACAAACTAGATGTTAGTCCTAGTAAACTCATGTAAACTCTACACACATCATATGCCAGATTGAAACCTCTTCTATATTGAAACCTATCCTATCTTGCGGGTTACCACTTTACCATCCCCCAACCTCGGCTGTTTTCCTCAGCACGGCTCCCCAGGTAGGACCGGGAAGGCTGACGCTGCTGACGCTTCTTGCGGCGAAGGTTCCAGAACGTCTTTCGACACGGAGAGCCGCGAGACACGACGGGTGTGCGCCAAGTTGGCGCAGAAATGCTGGTGAAAGCCATCATCGAAGTTTCCTGAGGCGGGACCTATACCCAGAGGGTTCGTTTTCATCGGATTTTCAGAGGATTTCACCCACAAAGTGGTGATTTCATGTGAATTTTCTTGGGATTTCACCAGCGAAAATGGTGTCCTCAAACATGGCTGGCAAATCGCCGAACTCTAAAAACTGAGGATCGAATGGCAAAATCATCGGAAAAAAATGAGAGATGTTCCTTGTCCGTGTTGATTAGAGGGTGTATGAGGATGAAAAATATGAACCTATGTTGTGAACGAAAAACGTAAAGCTAATCAAATCCTATGGACATATGTATAGGCATGGGGATGCACATAAGCAACACGTGTGTATTTCCCTATACATATGTATATATCATACATACAATTATAGTGTATGTGTATATATATATATATATACATACATACATTACATTACATTACATTACATTACATTACATTACATTACATTACATTACGTTACGTTACATTACATTACATTACCTTACATTACATTACATTACATTACCATACATACATACATACATACATACATACATACATACATACATACATACATTAATTACATACATACATACATACATACATACATTAATTACATACATTAATTACATACATTAATTACATACATACATACATACATACATACATACATACATACATACATACATACATACATACATTCATATGTTTGTATATGTAGATATTCAAGAAACCTCTACAAACGGAGCTCCAATGTTTCCTGGCTCAAACAATCCAAACATAGGAGATCGTGGCTGAAAGTCCATCTTTTTACTCCGCTAGAAGCTCTCCTAGACTGTATAGCAACTCCAAAAACTCCTTTAACATTGGTTTCCAACGGATATATCATGGAGATATGATGGGATACAATGAGATATTTACATGGGAAGCAAAAAGCAAAAGAACAAAAACTATAACCACCTGTTCTGCATCAAGTCTTAGAATTAGATATGTTCTCATAATTCCATATAAAATCAGGAGATTACATTCCACTCGAGCAACGCTCAAACTTACCTTCTCTGCATCTTTTTGGGGTTTGCTGAAAGTGGTCGTTGGCCATCCTTTGCCGAGCAGGTCTCGGTCTTTTGGATGATTTTTTTGATGGCGCGTGAACCACCGTCAATCTTCACAGTGAGGATGGAAAAACGTCCTAATAATGCAAAGCACGCCATATTTGAAAAAATTATATAACTTGAATCATTTTCATGATGATGTTGACAATACGTGCAATCAAATCAGTGGGTGTGGTACCTTTGGGTCAGGGCTCTATCTGCTTTCCAATGAACAAAAAACGGCCCAATGCAAACTCATCAAACTCATAAAATATGCTGCAAGCTTCTCATGAGATGGGAGAAGTCAATCTTTTCCTGTGGATTGAACACAAAGTCAAGCTCACCGTCGCGACATCGACAGATGAGCTCCAGATCTGACATCAAAGGATCACCATAGGCACGGATGTCAAGGTCGTTCGGATCCTTTGCTGCTGAAGCTTGGTGCATTTCCAGGGATCTCCAGGGTGACGGTGTTCCGAGTGGATTTAAGGAGCCAATCTGCTTTTTTTGGCCAGATGGGGATAGTCACCCTTTTCTCATCATCATTCAAGTGACATTCCAGTGAGGTCGTTATAGTTTAGCCACATCTCTACATATACATACATGTGTATATAGAGATATGAATATATACATACATGTACCACCTGCAGTCATAATTGTGGGTAAACATCTCCATTTCTTGCTTGAACCCTCTATGTCACTTTTTTCAGACGATCATCATCTACTCCGTGGACTTTCCTTTGACCATGGTCCAACGAATGCTATCCCATGGGATACCCATCTCCGGGAAATAGCTAGATGGTGCTATCCGAAGATCCCCCAGTCATTCTTCTGGCAATTCGAAGCCAGATGATGTCCATTCATAGTCTATTCATAGTTCATCATATTCAATACCATCTCACATTTTTATGTTGATGAGATTTCACCAAGTTTCACCCACTGCACATCAGTCGTCATCTTTTTAAAAATATGGAAAGCACTGCCAGTCCTGCCTTCGTGTGACAGGTCAATGAAAACATGGGCTACTATGAGTTACGAAAAGGCTTATTGTCATCCCATCATGGGATTCCTAAAAGAAATCGGTATATAAATCCCTATGCAAATGGATTGATGACCGTCCGATCAATGGCTTGATCTAATCTAATCCAACTTCTGACCCTGGTTGGATATATAGCCCATCAAGTTCCCCTTCATTAACATTAAATCATCAAATCTGGCTGAATTGCATTAATTCATCAACCTGAAAATAGCTGCTATCATACGTCCATTCGCATGAACCATTGAAAATACCCCTATCCAATCTCATAATATATACTAGTTTGTCTTTCTAGGTTTCCCAATCCTATGGATGATCATAATCCCCAATAAATGAGGTTGTATAAGTCCCATTCCATCACCAACCATCATTTACCAATTATATTAATTATATCATATTCCCGAATGTCTATTGGTTAAAACCCATGGTTAAATCTCCATCGACCCAGCAACCCAGCTATCTTACATAGCTCATGTCCTGCCAAGCATCATTGCCAAAGGGCGACTCCAAAATCTCAGCCACTTCATCCAGCCCGAAGAAACCCACCGTGGCCACGGCCGAGAAAATGCAGGTGAGCCAGCCACAGGTGGGAGCTAAAACAAAGGGTAACATCACGAGGAAGACCAAGGTGAGCCACTTTACCACCTCAACAGGGACACAGATGGAGTGGTTTTTTCGAATTCCATGGGGATGTTTAAAAATGGTGATTTGTTGTCAGATGTCATGGTGATTTCATGGGGGTTTCACCAAATCATATGGGTATATCATTATGTAAACAGAAAACATGTGATAAAAATGTGGTGAAATGCTCCGCATGGTTTTCTATAAACTTTGGACGAGCTTGGGATCGAAGACATTGTATTTGCCCTGAAGGATTCCAAGATATTGAACCAGCTGGCGGATGATCATCCCAATGGAAATATCTTTGATCTGGATCATTGGGAATGGATCTAAAAATAGACCAGACCTGATAACTTACAACATTCAAGGTTCCATATCTTGTGTATGATATACAGACATATATGAGATCTGACATATGACGGCGCAGCCCAACAAGGTTCTGCAGGACCAACATGCCTGCAATCACATCCTTCATGTGGAAATGTGTCTTTTGTATGGTTTTTGTCCATAATATTTGTGTGGTGCTTGAAGCAAGCAACTGTAGCGACATGTGATAAGTTGCGCAGACATGTTTGAAAAATGTCCGTTTCACCAAATAGAAAATACTGTGTCATCTTTGTTTTCAGAACTTCCAAGAAGCGAAGAACACTGCAGGGTTGTCGATTTTGTAAAGTTCAAACGTGCTACCAGGTCAAAAGTCCTTCCAAAGCACTGTGGAGACCAGTCGAAATGTACACCCCTTCACAATCCCTTGCAAATACCAACGAAGATTGCAAATACCTACGAAGATAGTCAGCCATTTAAGAGCGTAGCACATGTTAAGAGCGTAGCATCAAGAACGTCTCGGAAGTGACTGTAAAATGTTAAGAGCGTAGCATCAAGACCGTATTGGAAGTTAGTGTAAAATGTTGAGAGCATCTCAAGAACGTCTTGGTATTTGATTCAGGAAATTAGGAACGCAAACAAATGAACAGTTGTTGCCCCCCACCCCCCCACCCTCCCAAACCCCCCCCACACATTATTTGCCGCAGCAAAAAAAACAAGACAGTAAAGTGAAAACACCTCAGTGGCAGACACTCGCTGTCGGATAACCCCAGGGCTGGCGGGACATATGATATATGACACATTATGATATACGATGTATGAAATACTACAATATATATATATATATACAAATCATTATTTATATATCTATATACCTATATTTATTCATTTTTTTTAAATATTATATATACATATATGTATTATATATCTATAGATTAGATAAGAAATATACATTTATATTATACATTAGTCGTGGTTCACTGAGATTCACAATCATTTGTGGGGCTTGGTCGTTTGGGGTCGCTGTAGACTTTCAGGATGTGCGGATGAGCATTCCATTCAGGTAGCAAGCAAACAATCTTGGGTTCAACATTCATCCAGAGTTGAGAGAAACCCTGTTTTGACCCCACACCTGTGTGTAGGGAAATGGAAATTGAGTCTTGTCAATCTTGTCCATGTTCCAAAAACAGGCACTCACTTGAGTGAGCTGCCCCAGCACCCCACTCATGATTGGAGGTTCCAGGGCTTGATGATCTAAGATTTGCCTCAAGGACAGTGAGATCCAGAAGAGGATGATGGTGGGCCTGGTATGGCTGTGAGCAGATTTGGAGCCCACAATGTCTTTCCCTTCACCTGGATACAGCACTGTCCATTCATGGTCTCCGGCCAGGGCTGCCACGTCGTGACGCAAGTTGTCCATCTGACTTGCTGTGTTGGTCTGGTTCGTTCCCGTGCGCTGGAAATATTCCAGGACGACCAAATAGTACCTGGTTAACCGTGGTTGAGCCATGAAACAAAAATAGGATGTGGTGAACCCTACAATAAGCCATGGTGTTTGGTGAGTATTTCTTAACACCGTACCTGAGAAAGGATGCTGTTGTAGTACTACTCGATTCGGATCAACATCCCAGTATGGAAAAGAAAAAACCTTGAAATGCAATGAAATTCACACATCAGCTACAACACCAGCAGCCGCACAATTCTCTTTGCATTTTTCTCCACCTCCTTGTGCTTTTCCCAGTTCACCATGCCACAGACCGAGATGGAAATGCTGCGAAGCAGGTGGCACATGTTGGTTAAGTCCGACAAGGCTTCCCAGAATTGGTTGTTGGCAGCTTGCGTCTTCAGGACCAACAAGAATGACACCAAAATGGCCAGTGCCTTTGTCCCTTCTTCTGCCACCTTGGCGAAAGAGGTCATGTTGTTCTCCTCCCCACTGGCACTATCGGTCTCGAGCTTTTCCCGTTCCCAATCCGCCAGCCAAACGGCCAGAACCGACAGGCCTTGGATGAAAATCAGCTGCGGTAAGAGCTGTGGAACGATCGAGCCACGGAACTTGAAGAGGATGAAGGGTGTGATGGTCAAAAAACTCCAGACACTCCCCTCAGAACCAGATGGATATGACACCACCATGGCGGAGACACAGAAGCTGAAAAATGCTACGACTGCTGTGCTATTTGTCCAGCCCCCAAAATCTGTAAGAGTGGCAGAGAGGATACCCTAAGCCCTGCCCCACTGAACCTGACCATCCTTGCGGATTTTGGGTGACACAAAACACCTGGTGGTTTCTCCTGATTGACCCATTCACCCGCAGTCGGCTGATTTTTGAAGGCAGTCGATTTCCTTCGACAAAGTGGACACCTTTCATGCTGGCGTGCATTTCGTGTCGTGTTTGAAGTTTTGACCTGAAACTACTCCAAATCTGCCTCGGAATCTAGCAAATTACTCTGCGGAAACCTACCTAGCCTGGATATGTAAGGGGCAAACAGCTTGCCATGTACCTCTACCTCAAGCAGAACTCTGATCCTTTCCAGCGAGTCTCATCTTACTTTTCAGCTGAGGTAGAAAGTCCATGCAGCCAATGCGGCAGCGGCACCAAAAAAATCCACCCGTTACATACCTAGAATATCGTGGAAACCAAAAGATCCACTGAACGGACATACAATCGTTCCGCATGCCATTGTCCACAGATACCCTGTTGATGATCAAAAAAGCGGATTGCACCCTGGCTTGCAAACGCAGAAAGAACAGAATATGGTCAAATTCTGTCAAATGTATGTACGATTTTTCTTACCAAACCCCGTAGTGCTGAAACTACGGTGCATCAATTAAAGGGTAATCCGCGAGTCCACTGATTGGGTCCCAAGAAATGACGACAGAGGTGGCAAAATTTCATGGTCTTGTGGTGTCGTGAGTTCATCTTTCCCTCCAACTTTTAGATGACTCTGAGGCTATTAGTTGAGGGGACGGTTTTCATCATGTCCACATGTTCCCCAGCAAAATCCACTTCCCTTGGCATGGCCTGGAAAGTGAAAGCCATCTGCGGGTCGGATCTTTCGCCCGCCATGAAGCTGATTGAGCCCACAATGGGAGGCGCATGGAGTTTCTCACAATTGCTGGCACTAAGGAGTAGGAACACAGGGGGCAGAACTACTGTATCCTAGATTCATGGTACAAAGTAACTAGGGATTCATTAAGATTTATGACCCTCTTTACAAATACATAGAAGTAATTGCATAGTCAGGGCCAAACATATCCAGCAGATATACCTGCCTGATTTGCTTCTGGTCCCACCCAAATCCTACCCGGCGCTAAAAGCCCAGGCCACAAAGTAATCCAGTGGCCAACCGCACACAGTGGCCAACCACCCAAGCACAACCCGCCAGAGTTCACCCTTCAGCGGAAATCAAATTCCGGCAAGCCAAACCCCAACTTCTACCTCTCAAATAATCCAAAACTCTCCAAATCATGGAAAACTGACCGTGCTGGGAATCTGGATTGGTTCATACACACCAAGCACTGCGCCCGCGCCACGTCTTTTCCCCTTTCTATGTTCCATGGTCCACCGGTCGCACAAGCTACCTGGGGTACCTGCGGCCCGCTGCCATGGTTGAGATAGGTTGTCCCTTCAACCAATTCTGGAACGGGGAGGTTTTGCACGGTGGTGCCCCAGTTCGCTACACAACCATAAGTAGGAGGCACCGAGCACCACCTTGCACCATACAATGATCGCCCTGCTAAAAGTTGCACCTTTGGTGGGATGTATGGTAGACCCATCTATAGCAATCCCCAACAAGAAAAATAAGATCCCACTAAAACAGTGATAAATAACTGTTCTATCTCCAAAATCCCAAAAAGGCCAAAAAGAAGCGTATAGCCACAGTCCATCCAGAATATCATTCTACCTCCAGACTCGCAGGAATTTGGCCGTCCGAACTTTTTTGGAACAGATGGACAATGTGTCTTGTTGGTGCCCTCAAGCATCTATAGTCCCTTTATTCCAGACACCGGCTTGGCAAAAAAGAAAATATCCGTGCATCAGGATCTGCAAAGCCCCACGTGCTCAGGAACATGTGGTTCTTCTACAATGTGAACCCGGGATCAATGCTCACCCCTGGGCTATCTTCATGGAGAGAGTACCATAGGTCCAATGCATTGCACATCATTTCACCCGGAGTTTGTTCTGGGGCTATTTGACACTACAGAATTACAGGGGAATTGATCACTGTCTACCCAAGTCATCACCATTCGCATTCCCTGCCTCACGCTCCGAAGCCCCACATGGCGGGACCGGTAGTGCCAAACATTCCTCATAGCCAGGCGACTGAACACGGGCTCGGGTTGGATGTGCCAAAAAAAATGAGAAAAGAAGCCTCAAAAGAATAGATAAAGAAATAGATTAAGAAAAATAGATTCCTTTCACTGATGATTTGGCTTGTCTGAAAATGGGCTACCCATGGCGACCACAAAATTCATCGTAAATCAATTTTCAGGCATCCCCATTTTCAGACAGAACCGTTTGACTAGCTTTCCTGGCCAGGATAGCAGATTTTCACCGTCCCAATGTAGCCTTGTAGCCAGGACTAAGAAGGATTACACACTACCAGGTCACCCAAGTTGAATAATTACCATGGCTATGCTTGTCTCGCATTTTTTTGCGAACACTCATGCAATTCATGAACCCTGTCCCGCTTTTTGCTCGATCTTATCCCAAGGAGGCCCTCTCGTCATCTCCCTCCACCAATGGGTGAATCATTTGCAAAGCTGGGATTTTCCCAGTTCTTCAGCCCTTCCCAACTTCCGCATGAAAGGAGCCGTTTTGGAAGAGCATACCAGTGATCGCCACCTTGGTCGATTTCCATAGGTCTCTGTCTTGCGTGGTCTACCACGATCCAAAAAGTGACCAGTTTCCATCAGTTTCCCATGAAACCTCCAGCGCTTCAAGATTTTGAGCCTCGCACCATGGCAAGGCGGCCATTGGCCAGTTCGGAGTTCAGTTTCCTGGCAGGACGTGCCAGCGAAAACCAGATTTACGCCCAAAAAAACTTGGGCAAAAAAGGGTTTTAAGTATATAATATACCCCTAAAATCATCCAAGATACAGTGATTTATCATGCGTTTTCTCATTTAAAGTTGCCATTGGGGCGTCCTTTCTGGAACGCTGGCAGTACATCCACCAGAAATGATCCCATCAACAAACGGTAGTCCGGTAGTACCGTAACTGTTCCGAGGAAAATTCCAAGACGGTTGGGCAAGTCATCCATTTGCCATCCCACCAACTAATATATTAGACCCTGAGATTGAGAGAACAGTCAATTTTGAGAGGAAACTAGTCTTCTTTTAAAAAACGCAGAGTCTACGTTGGTATTGGGAGAATTAAAAATGATATGGAAATGACATCAAATGGCCATGTGAATCATCATTGGTAACCATTATTAATCAGTAATCACCATCATTAACCAGTATAATCCCATTCTTATCCCATTACATATATATATATACATACATACTAACTAAAAATACCATACGAATAACTTGGCGAAAGTGTCCGCCCCGAACATCGCCCACCTCTTGCGTCCCTCCACGTCGCTCATGGGGCCGCTGGCATTGGGCACACCCAGGATACCGGCGTTCCTGGAAAGCCCGGCGATGCTTGGAAAGGGGCTGGAAAGGGGCTGGAAATCGATCGAAAACCATGGCTTTTAATATGGTTTCTACTCATTAAACATAGATTTATCCTGGAACATTTCTATTCAAAATAGATCTATGATGGAAAAGGGTTTTGCAACCCAAAATACTTTTTGGTGTCTAAAGAATGTTCATCTGATGCTGTGAGTCATTGCGTATGGTTGTTTTCAGTCATACTCCGAGTTCGTTTGGCTAATTTTGGGAGGATATATTGCTTATCAAGGAGGCTCCACAAATGTCCTACATCAAACCAGCTTCATTCATTTTGGGGGTTTTGTGGGGATGGCGGCTTGCTTTCCAGAAGCTTACACACCGCAAAGGTTGCTTACATGTGGAGAAATAGAAGGAGACAAACCAATGATGTTCTTATTGGGGAAAAATGGAGGAGTTGGTTTGGGGATTTGGTATGTCCTTTACTATCATTTACGATCATTCACCATCATTTACGATCATTCACCATCATTTACGATCATTCACCATCATTTACGATCATTCACCATCATTTACGATCAGTCACCATCATTTATCATCAGTCACCATCATGTAACATCATTCACCATCATTTACAATCATTTAATCAGAAAGTTTGGCAAGATTCGGGTGGCTGCCCCTGTCTTTTCATCAAGAAGGAAGAATTCGGGACACATAAATATGAGATGAGTTTGTGTGAAACCAGGCTACCCCCAAATCCACTATCATCATTATCAACCCTGTCAAAATTGCGGCTCTATGTCGCCATCCCCTCGCTACCAAGCGTCTCGTAGTCACCGGGGTCTCGGGAGTCATCGGCCCTGGGACGGAAGAAAATACGCGTTCTCATTGGTTTTTTAAGCCTCGAATGTGAGGCGGTTCAAGGGGGTTCCTGTAAATTTCCCTCGCAACCAATTCTGGCAGAGGTTGAATCTGAATCTCGAGTTGGTCATAGGTGCAAATATTTCACATGGGACCATAGTATGAACTACAGTCATCTTTTAGTTGGAAACCATCCCTTTTCTTGCCCTATGACTTGACTATTCCCATACACAGGCAGCAGGAGACAGCATGACTGGCTGTACTTCCACCAGCATCCAAGGTTCATGGTTAGGCTTTTCTACGAGATGGTCTATGTGTTCTGCATATTCGACCTACTGTATCTTGAAGTATCTTGACAAATATCTTAAGATTTCATTCACCATCAGTCACCTATAATCCTTTTTTTCTACATATGACATCACATCCCAATGATATTCAAAAAGTATTCCAATTTGGTACACAAAACCAAAATTCCCAAACTCCAACCGTCGCCTCAAAAAAAAACCAACCCCGCCTGTAGAGCCCGAAATCCACCATGCCGCAGAAGATCAGGATCTGGATCCAACCCGTCAATGGCACCTGCCAAATTGCTACGAACGGGGGTGCAGGTCAGGGGTGATTCTAGAATGGCTATGGCCGTGGTGGCGAACCTCATCAGTTAAATATAATATTACATATATATATATATATATGTATATATATCGCCTACAGCTATGATGAAATATGACCACCAATCCCTGGAACTGCAATCCCACAGTATGGTCTCGTTTGATATTGCCATGTTTGATCACACTTGATAGGTATACGGAAAACAAGATAAGATGTTTAACGTGGACGGAATGGATGTGTTCCCTAGATTGTCAGACCTATTTTCACTGTTGGTAAAGCATCTAGTGAGTTTTTCGTGCCATCCTCCTCGAGGGTATCCGAGTCTTGTTTGACGTCTTTAGTAGCTGGAACGCATAACAAAGCCCGCTGCTTTCCCTGTAAAGCAACCCAAACGTATTGTTTTGTTGCTGGTGAAATCACAATTATTTTTGCAGGTTTGAATCTAACCACACTACTATGGGTAGCAGTGTACAGATTGTCTGAGCATATTCCAAGCAGTTGGAAACATGAAAACATGAAAAATGTTGAAATCGTTGTGCCCAAATCCCAATTGTCATTGCTGACATCCTCAGTCTTGTTGCTTCAGTTTCCATTGTTTTTGTTTCAATCACCATTTTCTTGCTGCTAAAGTTAAGCAAAATCTCAAAATATCCAGTAAAATGGGAACGTTAAACAATACTTGGAAGTTTCATTCCAAACCTTTAAACAGTTTCATCTTGGAACCAAAATAAATCAAACCATTTTTGGTAAATCGTTCCATTGAGTTCCACCCAGTTTCAACTCCCAGAAGGTGGTGCCCCAATCATCAGTTGGTTACACCCAGCAGTTCGATATCTCCCCAATAAACGCGACAGTTATGGGAGTGATGGGAGTCCCAACTTAACGGTCACCACTTGAAACACCACCAATTGGTCTTTGTTCCCATGAAAATCCCAAGCAAAATCATCATGCTGTTGGTGAACTCTTCGTTCACTCCCATGAAAATACCATGAAAAATCACCATGTGAAATGGAATTTTCAAAAAATTACCATTGAATGGATTGATTATCACCATTCCCCCATGAAAATCACCATGAAAGAATCCCATTAAAAATAACCATCTCCATTTTCAGTACCATGAAAATCCCATTGAAGTAAGATACGCAGCGCCTTCGACAAGGCCGCCAAGCCGTTGGGCACATCGGTGAACTTCAGCTCCTTGGCAGGCCTTGGTGGCTGCCGATGGTTGAGAAAAACCATGGGAAATATATAAACGGTTACTACCAGTAGTACCCGCACGAGGCGGGGTGGAAGTTGCTTTAGGGTTATACAATAAAACCTTTTTCAACAATAGAACTTGCATCCGCCGTGCGCCAGCCAGGCCCGCGCTCGCGTGCTTTGTGCAAAAGTGGCGCGCTGTTACACATGTATACAAATTTCACACTTGAAACTCCACACTTCACACTTTAACACTTGACATTTCCCACTCCACACTTCACACTTCACACTTCACAGTGTCTTCACACTCCACACTTCACACTTCACACTTCACACTGCACTCTTCACACTCCACACTTTAACACTTGACACTTCGCACTCCACACTTCACACTTCACACTGCACTCTTCACGCTCCACACTTCACACTTTAACGCTTCACACTTCGCACTCCACACTTCACACTTCACACTGCGCTCTTCACGCTCCACTCTTCACACTTCACACTGCACTCTTCACACTCCACACCTTCACACTTCACGCATCGCAATACACACTTCACACTTCACACTGCACTCTTCACGCTCTACGCTTCACAATCCACACTTCACACTTCACACTCCAGACTTCGTCTCATCTGAGCTCTTCACACCTTAATCCCAGCTCATCTCCTCTCTACTCATCTCATGTCATGTCTTCTCATATGTCATCTAAGCTTACACGCATCACTTCCCAGTGCTACTTTGTACTACAAAGCTTGCACAGAGTACTTCCCAGTACTACTTCGTACGACAAGACTTGCACACAATACTTCCCACTACTACTTTGTACTACAAAGATTGCACGACATACTTCTCAGTACAACTTTGAACTACACAGCTTCCACAAAGTACTTCCCAGTATACTAGCCTCAGGACTGCTGCATGGCACCAAAGAAAGTGTTGGATGGCACCAAACTACCTTTAAAGGGTTTCGAAACTGCCGGATGGCACGTTTCAGCAGCCCCTGAAATGCTCCGCTGAGGACTCCGTGGTCTGGCAAGTCCTTTGCCAGACTCAACCAGTATGGCTTTAGGACCGCTGCATGGCACCAAAGAAACTGTCGGGTGGCACCAAACTAAACCATTCCACAGAGTTTCGAAACGGCCGGATGGCTCATTGCAGCCAGCCCCTGAAATGCTCCGCGGGGCCTTCCACAGTCTCCACCATAGTATGGCTTTAGGACCGCTGCATGGCACCACAGAAACTCTCGCATGCCAACAAACTAGCTTTGTACACTGTTTCCAAACTTCCGGATGCCCCTGAAATGCTCCGCTGCACCCTCCACGGTCTGTCAGGTCTTTGCCAGGCCCAATGATGCCTCAAGGATGGATGGCACCAAACTACCTTTGCACACGGTTTCGAAACTACCGGATGGCATGTTTCACAAGCGGAAAATGCTCTGCTGCTCCTTCCATTGTCTGTCACGTCCTTTGCCAGGCTCAACCACGCCTCAGTATGGCTTTAGGACGGCTGCATGGCACCAAAGAAATTGTCGGATGGCACCAAACTATATCATTCCACAGAGTTTGGAAACTGCCGGATGGCACGTTTCAGCAGCCTCTGAAATGCTCCGCTACGTCTGCTTTCGTTTCCTGATGCAAGGTTTCGTTGCATCAGCGAAGGGGAGGGCAGAGTTTGCTCTGGCCTTCGCGGTGTCTAGTGCCTTATGCACCGGCTTAAGCACACACCACGCTTGGAGGTGCCGCGTCCACTCGCCCAGGGCTTCCGGTGTCACCCGCAAGCCCCTTGCCTCGGCGGATTCCGGCTCTGCGACTTGGGTAATTGTCGTGCTCTTGTTATTATGCTGAGGCCCGCGCAAGTTCTTGCACCAGCTTTTCCACGTTGCCCTCCGCCGCGAGGGCGAAGACGTGGTTCTGGCCCAGCAGTGCGTTCAACAGCCCTGGCAGAAAACGGGCGAAATGAGTTTGCGTCTTATGAAGCCTTCCACAGTCTGGTAAATCCTTTGCCAGGCTTTAGGACCGCTGCATGCCACCAAACTAGCTTTGCACACTGTTTCGAAACTACCGGATGGCACGTCACGCCTCAAGGATGGATGGCACCAAACTACCTTTGCACACGGTTTCGAAACTGCCGGATGGCACGTTTCAGCAGCCCCTGAAATGCTCCGCTCAGAACTCCGTGGTCTGGCAAGTCCTTTGCCAGACTCAACCACGCCTCAGTATGGCTTTAGGACCGCTGCATGGCACCAAAGAAACTGTCGGATGGCACCAAACTATATCATTCCACAGCGTTTCGAAACTGCCGGATGGCACGTTTCAGCAGCCCCTGAAATGACGGTCTGTTTCATCTTTGCCAGGCTCAACCACGCCTCAGGATGGCTGTAGGACCGCTGCATGGCACCAAAGAAACTGTCGGATGGCACCAAACTATATCATTCCACAGCGTTTCGAAACTGCCGGATGGCACGTTTCAGCAACCCCTGAAATGACGGTCTGTTTCATCTTTGCCAGGCTCAACCACGCCTCAGGATGGCTGTAGGACCGCTGCATGGCACCAAAGAAACTGTCCGATGGCACCAAACTAGCTTTCTACAGGGTTTCGAAACTGCCGGATGGCGCGTTTCCGCAGCCCTTGAAATGTTCCGCTGCGCCCTCCGCGGTCCACGCAACAATCCACACAACAACCATGCAACCATTGCAATGCGTTTTGCAACATCACCGTGCAACTCCAAAGGCACCAGTTCCATAGGTCACCACTTCCCTTAAGTCACCACTTCCTTTAAGTGACCACTTTCTTAGGTCTCTACTTCCCTAAGTCACTGCTTCCCAAAAGTCACCACTTCCCTTAGCCGCCACTTCTGTAAGTCTCCACTTCCCAAAGTCACTGCTTCCCTAAGTCGTCACTTCTGTAGGTCACCACATCCCAAAGTCACCGCTTCCCCAAGTCACCACATCCCAAAGCCACCACTTGCCAAGGTCACCACTTCCCTAGGTCACCACTTCCCTTAAGTCACCACTTCCTCCACTTCCCTAAGTCACCACCGCCCTTAAGTCACCACTTCCCTAAGTCACCACTTCCCTAAGTCACCACTTCCCTTAAGTCACCACTTCCCTAGTTCTCCACTTCCCTAAGTCACCACTTCCCAAAAGTCACCACTGCACTCAGTTACCACTTCTCTAAGTCTCCACTTCCCAAAGTCACTACTTCCCGAAGTCATCACGTCTGTAAGTCACCACATCCCAAAGTCACCACTTCCCTAAGCATTTTTGTGTGATGTATTGTTGTGTGATGTATTGTTATGTGATGTATTGTTGTGTGCTGTATTGTAATATGTGATGTATTGTTATGTGTGTGATGTATTGTTATGTGTGTGTGATGTATTGTTGTGTGTATTGTTGTGTGATGTCTTGTTGTGCGAAGTATTGCTATTTGATGTATTGTTATTTGATGTATTGTTATGTGATGTATTGTTATGTGATGTATTGTTATGTGATGTATTGTTATGTGATGTATTGTTGTGTGATGTCTTGTTGTGTGATATATTGTTGTGTGATGTACTCTTATGTGATGTATTGTTGTGTGATGTATTGTTGTGTTATGTATTGTTATGTTATGTGTTGGTGTGTGATGTATTGTTATGTTTTGTATTCTTATGTTATATATTCTTATGTTATGTATTGTTATGTGATGTATTGTTACTGCATTGAACTTCATCCGCAACTCGGAAAATTGCTTCCCAACTTCATTTGATAAATGCATAAAAATGGAACATATACATAATGAAATGCCAAATCATCCAATGGATGGTATGAATATTGATTGGATTGGGTGAACTTACCATTAATTGATCGGGGGTTCCGGTGCAAATGTTCCCTAAAACCAATCCATAGATATGTGATGAATGGAAGATATATCATGAAATGGATGTATGTATGTACCAAATCATTCTACAAACGGATGTATATCCAGAGTATGTTTCTGATAGTACAGTATATACATATCAATGGTTTTGTTTGTTGGTTTTGAAAGCCATGAATACTAGTTGGTTATATCCCCTTTGGGGGCCCACCTGGCAACATATGAAAAAATGTGGAAATGGAGTTTTAGGATTTTGGACATTGTGGATTTATGATTTATGCTTGATTTTGGGTAGAGAAATCCGATGGAATCGAAATGATTTCTGGGTTTCAAAGCCGCTTGGGATTTATTCAGAAATGGGGCTATGCCAATGTCTGGGGAACACGAGGTGGCCTATTTATGTTGCTGGTTTGGTTTCAGACTGTTGTCCAAGAACCATATGGGGGTTTCCATAAATGGTGGTCCCAATAGCTGGATGGTTGGTAATGGAAATTCCCAAGCAAAAATGGATGATTTGGAGTATCCCCCATTTTAGGAAACCTCTATGTGGAAGTTAGCCCTCCTGTTTAAATCAACCAGTCAATCCTCCTTGCATTTTCGCGCATGTTGTGCCGGAATCATCTCCGTCAATGAACACTTTATTCCGGGAAGGTTTCATTGAAATAGTCCCTTGTTCTGGGGAGATCTACCAAACCCTGTTTCATGGTCATTTATGAAGTTGAAGAATCAGAACCGATGAATCACCACAAGTCGTTTACCCAGTTGTACATGAAATAAGCCCAGGAATCGACAATTCAAGACCACCAGAGACATTGCCCACTCCCCAACGGGGATGCTCAGCTATCAATGACTGTCCTGGTAACACTGCTGGATAGTGAAAAATGTGGGATTCACCCAATGCCATTGTCACCATCCTCAAGTTTGGGGTCTATGAAATTGTCTATACCGTCTATACTCCTATGACTGGGATGATGTTTTTTTATGTATGAAACCCCAGTCCTGGTTGGTTCATGGGAGCCCCTGCATACCGTTGGAGAGCTGATATACTCTGAGCTTCGGACGACAGGTAGCCGGGGAAGCGGAAATACTCCGGCGTGATGACTCGGTCGCCGGATGGGGGGACTCTTAATCTGTGGATTGGTCTATATGGGTTTGTCTGAAAATAGGGGAGACCCATAAATAGCCATTTTAATAGGGAAAAAGAGGATAATCCACTGGAATTGGGGGTACCCTATTTTCAGACAAACCCATATATGACGCTGCTTAGACCACGGAACAGACAGTGTAAAAGCAAACATTTTACCATCAACAGGGCTTTTGGTTGTTCATTTGGTGACTTTGATGACGTCTCAGATCATCCATTGCTGCCATCATGATTCGCTGTATCAATTGCATCCCCCACCTTTTTTGGGGTAAATGTCCCCATTTCTGTTGGTCAAAACCATCCATTTTTCATCCACCAAAATCGGTTTGTCTAAACATTCAAGGGAAAAACAAAATGAAGCAAAATCCCGGTCAAAAAAACATCGGGATAGGACCACCCAATGTGCGGATACTTCAAACTTCCCCTTTAAACATATGTAAAGTGACCCAAAAGTGGGGCCCCTCTCATCTAAAATCGCCCTTTCAAATAAGCATCTAGTGGTTCAAAACCTTCTTAGCTCCACTTGAAACAACTTAATTGCTGAACCTTATTAATTGTCTCATCAAGTGGTTCATGCCTTAGTAAGCATCTAGTGGCTCAATCATCTTCACATATATATATATATACATACATATAAATACCCTCAGGTTTCCTCAAACATAGCTAGCTGCAAACTTCCCCATATTTAATTCCATCATTTTCCCAGCAATAAACCTCCATTTCTAGATGACCTTCCTATGAATAGTTCGATGATTTTCAAAAGAAAAAAACGGGCCCGGATTTTTTTTAGGAATTTTGTGTGTTTTTTTTTGGGAATTTTGTGTGTTTTTTTCGTCTGGGGCACTTTTCCTTGTTTTTTGCAGCAGTTTGGAGCTAAAAATGCAATTTGCTACATTTTGGAGCTAAAATCTCTCATGTGCGCTCTTCATCTTTGTTTTCAATGTGTTTCATTGNCAGCAGTTTGGAGCTAAAAATGCAATTTGCTACATTTTGGAGCTAAAATCTCTCATGTGCGCTCTTCATCTTTGTTTTCAATGTGTTTCATTGATTTTTCCATGGTTTTCATTGTTTTTTTCCATGGTTTTCATTGATTTTTCCATGGTTTTCATTGATTTTTCCATGGTTTTCATTGATTTTTCCATGGTTTTCATTGATTTTTCCATGGTTTTCATTGATTTTTCCATGGTTTTCATTGATTTTTCAATGGTTTTCATTGATTTTTCCATGGTGTTCATTGATTTTTCCATGGTTTTCATTGATTTTTCCATGGTTTTCATTGTTTTTTTCCATGGTTTTCATTGATTTTTCCATTGTTTTCCTTGTTTTTTTCCAAGGTTTTCATTGATTTTTCCATGGTTTTCATTGATTTTTCCATGGGTTTCATTGATTTTTTCATGGTTTTCATTGATTTTTTCATGATTTGTCCATGGTTGTCATTGATTTTTCCATGGGTTTCATTGATTTTCCATGGTTTTCATTGCTTTTCTCCATTGTTTTCATTGATTTTTCCATGGTTTTCATGGATTTATTCATGGTTTTCATTGATTTTTCCATGTTTTCATTTATTTTCCATGGTTTTCATTAAATTTTTAATGATACGCAGGGTGCGCATATACTGCACAGCATGTATCTTGTGAACATATAGCATGTAGGNTTTAATGATACGCAGGGTGCGCATATACTGCACAGCATGTATCTTGTGAACATATAGCATGTAGGTTGAGGCAGTTGGCTGTAAAAGTTTCATTGGATGCTGTCATAGTGCTGGTTTAAGATATCTTCAGGGTTTGGTTTAGGTTTTATTTAGGGTTGGTTTAGGGTTTATTTAGGGTTGGTTTAGGGTTTATTTAGGG